>JAQGAZ010001381.1:0-30537 GCA_034692225.1 Polydesmus complanatus
AATTTATAATTATTTATTTTTTTTTCAGTTTTCTGCTTAAAAAACATGCATTGCCAATACTTTTTTTACCCACTGTAAGAATAATTAGTGTTTGTCTAATTTTGTGTTGCAGTTGATTTATTAAAATTTTCCCCCAATATAATTTTAATAAAATTGAGTCATATTTTACAATTACCGTTACAAATAATAGGAATTAAAGTTTAAGCAATAATAATTCTATTGAGCTAATTATTGCGGTACCGGTTTGGCGTTTAACTTCGTCAGCTTTGGTTGAAGCGTGTAATCTAATTTTAACTGTTTATGGCAATGTGCGAGTTAAACGGGGACTAAAGATTGCGGGTTCATTTTTATTGTAAACACTAGCGATTATTGCAAATAATGAATAATGACGTGGGTTAATCAATAGGTGTACTGTGCATTACGTTGAATGAAATTATTGGCAATTATTAATTTATTTTGAAAGCGATTCCACCCCGATGAGTTGAAGATGACTCACGAAATTTATTTTTGTTAACATGTATTGATCCTGAAAAGCTGTAAAAGTTTTCGAATAATTTTCGTGCGTCGGTAAACATTTTTCATGTTTATTTGTAAAAAAAAAATAGTTATGTTTTGAAGAAAAATTAATTAAATGATTTTGCCGCCCTAGTCCTACAAACCTACATTCGTTATTATTTAACTAAACCATCAGTTGAACCGATTAGTCTGCTTCAATTCAACTATTGTTTGGGGTTTAGATTTAGAAATTGTTTGGCTGATAACTATTTTTATCCATTGATTTTCCTGATAAAAAGGGTTGCAAATGCAATAAAACGTATTGCACTGAGTTGCATTTAAAAAATATATTTGGCTGGTTAGTGATTACTTTCTTTAAATAATTTTTTTGGTTTATGTTATCTACTGTAGTTAGCTTCATCTATAAATTTTTTGCTCGTATATTTATGCTATCTATAAAAAATTCGAAATTACCAAATTTTTCAATACCGGTGCCGGTAACCAGATTTATAAAAAAAAAAATCAAAAAAAGAATGAATTCGAATTGAAATTCAAAGCTTGAAACTCTTGCACGAGTCAAAATATAGAAAAAATCTAGTGACGTTTTAAATGATTTGAAATTTTAAGGGAAGTTTAAGAGCGATATGCATGGTCGTCCCTTAAACATAAGGGTCCCATAAGAAATGACGGTGCATAGGAAAATAGTGTATAAATGAACCCTTATGGGACCCTTATGTTTAAGGGACGACCATGCATATCGCTCTTAATCTTGTATTTTGAATTAAGAATAATTACGCTAACTTAAAATTTTTAAATGGGCGATGTGGGCAAAGATTATTTTCTTATCCCGTTTTATATTTATGTACTGTTGTTGTTTGCTCTCGAAGGGACAATTACAGTAATTGCAGAGCGATGGTCGATAAAGTAGCGAAAATCTAATTACGGATAATTGTATTAACATGCAAATAATTGATCTCAAAAGTTATTTTTATGGAGATAAGCAATAATTATTGGTAGTTATTATTTTCGAATGCTCGGTATCGTTATTAATAATTATTATTAGTTAAATAGACACCTGTTGTTTTTGGTTGACTCGAACGCGTACTGGTTAGTACCGGTTGAAAAACCCAGCCCGAATCCAAATTAAATAAATTTATTGCAAGTTTACCGTATTACTCCGCAATTATCACGTCAAGATAACGTTTTTTTATTCGTGATGGACAATGGCGATGCTAAGCGCTGCATTGTAATAATAATAATTATTATTAACCATCCGAGCAGCTCCAATAAAAAAACAATGCCCCGATTTGTCTTTAGCATTTTGGAATCTAATTATAATCAATGCCAAGGTTAGTGTAAGTTTTTTTTTTTATTTGTAATTCACTTGTTAACATTGTATTTAGGATGAGAGAGGCTTTCACAGGTAAATGAGAAAAAAGGAAACATGTATTATTGTTGAAGTCTCACGTCATCTTACGTTTATATTATCGAGATGCAGGAAGTGATTATAACATATAAATAAGGTTATGATTAAAAAAAAAAAATATTGAAAAAGGCTATTAAAAGTTGTGGTATGCGGAACAAAGGCATTTTAATTGATTATAATTAAGTATTAAGTGGTTTATATTCTTCATTAAAAAAAAAACGGTTTTTATTAAGAAAAACAAAATCTTAAGAAGAACGGGTACTGTATTACACGCTTGATCATTGAAAGATGTGACGATGCTTTTAGAAACGTTATACTGTAAAGTGAAGAAAGCGTGATCCAAAATATTAGTTACGCTTCCGGATTCGAACGGTATTTGTTTATAAAATAATAATATAATATTTATTATATTAAATAAAATCGACGAAGAACCTGTTTGAAGTAGCTCAACCAGTTGTTCATTCGCCAATTTATTTACCGCTTTTAATTGCAACGCTGTTGATTGAAAATAAAAGTTTAAAGAGAATTTATTTATTTTTTTAATAAAATAATAAAAAAAGTGATATTTATTTTTAAAAGTGAACTATGCTTATTATTTTTACGCCTCTTTGGTATTAATCGCCGTATATAATTTTTTTTATATTCGTCAGCTAATTAGAAACGTTGTTTAATCTTAATTCCGGCAGGTACACTCGCACGAGACTCATTTGCATTTAGACGAGTGCTGTTTTGTTGTTTTATCTGCAATTGAGGGACAATAGCTATAGTAGTAGCTGCGGTAGAATAGGTTGTCTGGAAGCGGTAAATCACGCAAAGGTCAGTAGGTTTACAAGTACATATTATTATACTGAGCACCTTTTTTCTTAAAAAAAAAAAAAAAAAAAAAAGGTAAAATGTAGGTTAGGGACCCTGGCGATGGGAAGGGGGAGAAAAAACTTGCACTGGAAATAATTATTTTAAAGACTGGAAATACTGCAGTTAATATAACAGAACAACCAGGTTGGTTACTTGCTCTTTTTTTTCTTCTTCTTCTTCTTCTATCAGACCAGTTTTGTATTGGTGCCATTTCTTTCATTCCGCTAGATGGGTTCAGAAAGCGAGGGAAGCCATTAATTAAGTGGTGATACCGATTTACAGGTTCCAGGGAACTCGTTAATCGGTTTCTTCATTTAATTTATTTATTTGTTTTTTAGAATGCCCTATCTAATGAATGAAGTTATAGGTAATTTAGCCATGCAGTAATGAATTAAAATAAGAATTTGTAAACAATATTATCGGAGTAGTACAGCCACTGTAGCTTGTTGTTTTATCTTCCGAGTTAACCGTTTAATAACCGTACGGTGTGCGATATGTTTTTTTGGAGAATCCCAGACTTAAAAAATTGAAGGATTTTTCTCTTTCTCGCTCTTCTCTCTACTTGAGACTCGTCTTCATCTCATGTTATCATCTTATCCTCTTCATCTCCGTTTTCTTCGCTCAAATAAAAATATATGAAGCCGGTTTCACTGACCTCATTTGTCCCACGTCAACATTTTTAAGGTTAATGCACGCTGAGGTGGAAGAGAAACATAGAAAATTTGCGAAATCAAACGCATAGCTGTTGTTGGTTCGGAATAATGTGTGCAAGTGATGAAGAAAAAAAAACATTCTTTCTCCTTCTCTCTCTATCCGTTTTTGCCCTCAAAACTTATCTTTCCACGTAAAAAGTACGAGTACATGTATATAAAAAAAAGATTAGATGGTTAGTGATAGCGACGGTCATCGAATTTCAGCGAAAATTACTTTTACACTTCCCGCAGCGTTTACACTTAAGAAAACAGATACCGAGTTATTATTAGAGTTTTTTTTTTTTTAAAGATTTGTTTAAAATATTTTGTTACTGGGTACTTGTTATCGTGAGATTGACTTTCGTGACCATTCGAAATCTACAATAATATAATTTATTTTTTCTTCTTTTGTAATTTCAATGTGATTTTTTTATGGCGTTTTGCAATGAAAATTAATCGGTAAAGGTCACATTACGTTATGTTACGTTAAACGCGATGATTATCCGAGCAGAATTGTCACTCGAACTAGTTCAATAAAAACGGGTTTGGCCAAATTAACGGCGATTTTGTTTTTATTAAATAAATCATGTCGTTCGATTTTTACTTTCTGCTATATAAAAAGTTGGGTTAACACGTCAATTGGGGGGAAAAAATCAACTATTTCATCTCGATGACATATTTGATCGGGTTTTTGTAGCAATCGTTCTCGATTTCATGTGTTTGGCGAAATTAAGGTTACCTAAATAAAGTAGTGATATGTTAGTCGCTAATGGCCGAACTTTTGTCAAGGTATAGAAAATAGTAATACAGGTAACTATATAATTATGTTCAGGAATTATGTAATCAATTTCTTTTTTTTTATAGAATATTATTTACATTTATTTTTCACTGAATTTAATTTTCATAACAAAATTTCTTACGATAAATAAAAATGCAAACAAAAATTAAGAAAATTTAAAGTTAACGAGTTCATGAAATGCATAAAAGTTAAATGCGTTTTTTTGTGATGTTGTTTTTTGATTTTATTAAAATGTTTACTTTGAAGCACCGAATTCATGTACTAATTTAAAATTAAGAGTCAATTTTTTGTAGTGAAAATAATATTCACATTTGAATACGTTTCCTTAATTTTTGCATGAACTTAAGAAATAAAACAAAATAGGGCTAGTGCATGCGATTTCCAAACATTTTTAGAACTTTAAACTACTTTTAAAATTCATTTATTAATCGCAATTCGATGAAGTTCTTGGTATCGGTAATTTAAGTATGTTTATCTATAATAAAATTGTGGTTGAAAATCTTAGCTATAGCTATTACAAAGTTAAACAATTTGCAGTGTGATATAATACACTTACTTTGAAATACTGTACTGTATATACAGTACAATATTTTTTTTTATACTAGTTCCAGTTAACTCTTAATTTACTTAGAAGTCAAAGACTTATTTAATGTGATTTTAAGTACTAAAGTTAATTCTATTAGTTATTACTTTTTTTTTCTGTTATTATTTTTTTTTTATATTGCCGTACTGTATTATTAGTTTTTTATTTTTCTTTTCTTTGAAATAGTTTATTAATTTTATTCTTTAATAATAATTTTAAACGTAATTTGAGTTTCGTATTCGATCCGAAATGTCCGAATTAATGACAAGTGCGAAAGAGTTTAACGAATTATTAATATTAAGTTATTTAATTTGGAGGCCGTTGATCTTGTGTGTCGGTTTGTCGATTGAAAAGTTCGTCAACAGATGCTCGAATGAAGTTGAATGAAGAAGAGAAATGAACGACTTGGACAACGATTTCAATTTTGTTTTTTTTTTTATCTTATCTTTCTTATCTTAATTTTTTTTTTTTAAATTTTACTTGTTCTTACTTTTATTATATTACAGTATAATTGCTATTGCCGCGTTCTACATTCTCTTATCAACGGAAAAACGTGAGCTTCTTTTTAAAACGTTTCCGATTTGAATAATTGATTTTTACGGACTGATGGTGGAATGTTTAGATTTTCTAATAGAGTATAATATATTAAAAAATTGTTTTTGAAAGATAAAGTGAAAAATATTTTTGCTCGAGTTCAATTTTTTTTTTTTTTTTTTTGGTTTGTTTGTAAATGTAATGGTGTCGCTAGACGATTTTCTCTTTCATTTCAACTGATTCTGGAATACGGAAAACACGATGACAAGATCACACCCAAAACTGATTATAGTACTTTTCACTCAGAATCATACGGTGGTTGGAGAATGTAGTCTACGAAATACGAAATTAAAGTGAAGGAGTAAGGCAAAAAATAAAAAAAAAATTTTTTTTTTGTTCTTAAAAATCCACGTTTACGATCGTATTCAATGCACTGATGAACGCGACAAATTATTCGCGCTGTTTCTCTTAATTGTTTCGCGAACAATATGTTCAAATAGTATGCAAAATGTTTGACGAAATGTGGGGTTGGTTAGAATGAGAATTTATTTTTGGTTTCTTAATTTTTTTTTTTTTTTTTAACTTTGAAAGTACATGCCGTAGGTAAATTAAATGCGTAGGCTAAATGTGTTTATAAAACAAGTAAATAAAAATATAGTAGGTTGTTTATGAGTTTTAATACAATACTTGACTTTAATTGATTTTACATGTTTTGAGAGAGTTTTACTTTTTTAGGATTTGGTATTTTTTTTTTTTTAGAATTTTATGCAAAAAAAATTATAATTGCTTTCATTTGGCTGTAAACATATTATTCAAGTTACGCTATGGAATTTTTACTGGATTTTTAAATTTTTGCAAAGTACATTACAGAAATGAAATTTAAAACGCTAACGCAATTAAAAAGCAATGGAATTCATATAAAATAATGTTTGATTTTTTTAAAAAAAACTTTCATACCGGTAGTTTAGAATTTTTTCTATAAAAAAAATATTTATTTTACTGAATAATAATTAGGAAGTTGAATAATTTATTAATTTGCAAAACTACCGGTATTCAAAGTGTTTGATGGAAAAAAAGAAAAGTTAATAACTTAAGAAATTTATGTTTTATCTTATTTGTAAAAATAAGGTCAGAACGTTATTTATTTATTTATTTTTTTGTTTCATTTCATGTAAATTCATCATTAATACTTGTTTACTGTATCAATACATATTTAAAGAGTCTTCCTCCCTCTCCCCACGCAACAAGTTTGGCTTTGCGATGCGTATCGTCCGTTCTTAATAATCAGCATCTCGGCGAGTGAAATGTGTAATTAATTTAACAAGCTCTTTATGCAAATTTTTTAATTTTTTTTTCTTTCTTTATTTAAATGTTCAGTTTGGGAAGTTAAAGCGCGGGAAGCGTGAGAAAAGATCTCGTAAACAGCAATCATTCTTATCACGATTTTTAGCTCATTCTTTCTAATGTATGTCATAATTTGAATGCAATGAGAAAAGAATTGAGCTGCAATCGTTGTCACCAAACCCCGCCACTCGTTCGTTTAATTTGTTAAGAAATAAATAATGTTAAAGGTTTTAACCAGCAGAAAGAATATTCTAGTAGTATATCAGACAATCACCTATCGTTTCATTTTATTGCTCACAAGTCTGAAGATTCTTTTCTATCCTATTCAATACATATACACCTATTACCCACGTACACCTTCAACATGTTGGAGAAGAAAAGATGTAGGCCATAGTGCGGTCATTGTCCTCTAATTTTAACTAACCTACATTCTCATAAATGTGCATCGCGCAAATACACGTTCATCCCCACGTCATAATATAACCTATCCTATAGGATTTTTGAACATAAATCAGTGCAAAGGTTACACGCGCAATAACAAACGAACGCAGTTTATTCGCTACCAAATTAATAGCAATTTTTCTCGATTTTGTGTGAGCTAGAACAAGATTCACGGTGATGAGTTTGCATACACATAAATTTGTATTATGCAGTTGATGGAATTAACAGTCGGTGGTACCGCTAGCTGTTTATTAACTCACAAAAATGCATCGGAAGCGCGTTATTATTGTTGTTGTTTAGTTTAGATAATTACATTTTGCGAAGAAAATTGCCTTAATAAAACTTGTTTTTGAAGACTTGATGGGCAAATTGATAAATTTGATCGGCTGGGAAAAGTTTTTTGTATAGGGTACGGTATACCTCACATTTCACGTTACTATACGAATTGTAACTATGTTAGAAATAGCAACAGATTAGCGCGATCATTAAGTATTAAAATTGTTAAAGTTAGTTTTAGATATTTATTTGGAATTTAATAATCAAGTTTTTTTTTTTTAAAAAAAAAAAGAAAATATTTTGTAAACTGAGATGATGATAAATCAAGAATTAGAAATTTGAGTGGGTCGTGAGGGGATGTAGCACGCGAGAGGTACGGGGATCGACACCCCGCATCTCCAAAAGATTTTTTTTTCTGAAGGCATTAAATTAAAGATTGTTAAAGATGAAAATCTTTTTCTGTTGATTTTTTTTACGGTAGTTGACAATTATTTCATACTGTGGAAAACTTTTCGTTTGTGTGTTAGAAAGAATTGATTAACGCAGAGTAGTACTTAGTAAAAGCGCCGTAAAAATTGAAACTGAATCGTCGGCTGCTATAGCCTACTTAAAGATTTTGTTTGACAACTTTTGAATGTGTGTTTTTTAAAACATTATTATTTTAAGAAGCTTTTGTTTTAACGCTGCATAAATTATAATATTTCGTTTTCATTGTAGATCCTAAAAATTTTAATGCATTTGCTTTCGGGGCATAGATGTCTATAATACCGGTAATAATAAAAAGTGCTCAAGAATAATAATAATTTCAATAAAAAATTAGGAATTTTCAAATTCTTGTAAAGTACTCTAGTTTTGATCAAGTTTCTTGCCCAAATTACTTCTTCCTAATGGCGCACATAATTATGCACTTGCTATTAAGATAAATCTTAACTCCTCACTGGGTAAAGTCAGTGGCGGATCTATATTTTTCGGAACCTGGGGCTAGTTGAGTCTAATGGAGGTCTCATTGATTAAAATAAAGCAAATAAGGCTGCTGTATAAACAGCGGTGCAAAGAGGATTTAAAGGTGCCGGAGACAAAAATATTTTTTGCGTCGTTCTCTGCCCATAAAGGTAATAAATAATTGAAGAATAAATAAGCGCCAAGCAAAATTTTTTTTTTTTTTTTTTTTAAAAATGACAAATTTAGCCTCTTTTTTTTTTTGAACAAATTTTATCCTATTAATTTTAAACAATTATTGTCCCTTTTGTGGACCTTTTCAGTTGTAGTAACTATAATTATATCTGCCACTGACCGTACAAGTACGTTGCCAATTATGCACAAACTACCTAGAAACTATAAGTACATGTAATGTATTCCAAAAAAGAATAAGTAGCCTAAATAAATAAATAAAAACTCCTTGGAAATTTACAATTTTAAATTACGGTATTTTAAAGAACGTTGATTTTTGTTTTTTAAAAAAATGTATTATAAAGTTTTAAAAAAGAGCTTACATTTAGCTGTACATGTAATAACTGTTATTGGGCCTACGAAGAAAACAGTATGTATTATGTGAAGTTACTTCTGGAATACTCGAACAGCACGACTTGCCAAGATATGAAAGCATTTTTAAAATTCTCCGTTCA
Organism: Polydesmus complanatus; assembly: GCA_034692225.1. Taxonomy (NCBI): domain Eukaryota; kingdom Metazoa; phylum Arthropoda; class Diplopoda; order Polydesmida; family Polydesmidae; genus Polydesmus; species Polydesmus complanatus. The sequence continues at coordinate 9,071 of JAQGAZ010001381.1, forward strand.
TTATTTTTTAATATGATGTAAATTAAATTTTATTAATTGATTACCCGGTATAGCCTACTATTTGTGTCAATTATACGCCATAACGATAAGGGTTTATTTTCTCAAGCTGGCGAATTATCAGGGGGAGGAGGGCTCTTAAATTATTTACGTGTTGACGGTTTTGTAAGTTAGTTTTTGGTTTTTGGGTAGATAAATGACCAGAAATTAATATGGTCACGCTTAATGGAATTTTTTTAATTTTTTTTTTTTGTCATTAAGAATCCTTCAAATGACATCTATTATTGTTTGTGGTTCTGCTAAAATAATTTGAATTCGGTTTGTTTGCACTACAGTGTATTATGTTTTCAAATAGCGCTCAATTTAGCGCGCTTAGAAACGTGCATTAAAGTCTCGGCGCTAATACTATCTGATTGCTTCGTTCTTCTTCGTATACAAAAGTGTTGTTACATAAACTTGTATATTTCTACGCCAAACATTTTGCGTATTTAACAAGTTTTACGGTCAAAATCGAGCAAACTTTTGTGAAGTTTATAATACTTTTGTTGCATTTTATATAAATGTCAAATTAAAAAAAAAAAAAATAATAAAATAAAAATACCGAATTTTAACTGACATTGTTGCTTTACAAAACAATTATTTACGGTCTTATTATTTTTTTTTCTGTTGAGAACAGTTTTATTTTATTATTTTGTTAAGGGATTAATAGACATCGATAACGTCCTTGATAAAATATTATACTTTTATTTCGATAAATTTTTTGTTTCTATATTTAACTCTCTTTGTTTAACAAGCAATCATCCGCTATGACTTAATCGCGGGTCGTTATCATACCAAATTTGCTTAATTTATTCATCACCGGAGAAAATTGACATTCAAAAATGATTATGTTCGGGAAGGGTTTTTATTGTATCGGCGAGACTTTTTCCTCTCATCGAAACTTGGAGGTTGCGAATTGATCAATATGTACGAAAATAAAGATTGGATAGTATCCAGCATCATTTCTCAACTACTATTATTACACGCCGCCAATCGTTTGGCCGATAGATGGCGCATGGAAGCGTTTACGGAGAGCCCTAACAGCGTTTTCCCATCTAATGTATGTATATGTAGCTAGATAGAACTAATCTGGCGTGGAGACGAAAGAAAGTGGTGGGTGTTTGTGTGGGAGGGAAGGAGGAGGGAAAAATAGGCTGAGAGAGGGAGCTAGCTGTTGACGGAAGTAAAATAGAAGCGAGTAGAGGAGGAGGGGGAGAAAGTGAGTGAGAGAGAAAGAACCAGAGAAGTTGATGGGGGTTTGTGTGTGCAATCAGTAGTAGTAGCTGTCGGTGAAAGCTCCGCTCTGGTTGTCGGGTTGCTTGTTTGGATGTTCACGGGACAGTGTGCCTGAATCTCTCCGGTGACACCATGCGTTCCCGTCGTTTAAGGGACTTAGTTAGGGTGGACCAGCTTAATTTATTTTAAACATTTTTAAATAGGTTAAACCCATTTTCGTTTATTAATTTTTACTGAACATAAAAGAACGCAGACGGTGTCAGAGTGATAAAAAAAAAAAAAGAGAGAGTGGAGATCGTGGCACCTTATCTTTGTTTTGGTTCCCCTCTCTACATCATCTCTATCCCCCTTCTCTCTTTCTCTCGTTTTCCCGAGCTATAATTATTATGATTGGTCCACCCCGTTGTAGAATGGATCGAGTGACGCATAAAGCCCTTTGTTTACGTTTTTTTGTCACAATATAAACCCTCTTTCATCAAGCGTTCGTTTTTATTAACAAGTCCGAGTAACGTCGAGGAAGCATCGACGTTCACGCGTGGGATTTATTTTTTTTTGTTCTCTCTTTTACACTCTCACGGACCGAGTTTTACCGGCTAATTATTTAACGCCGACCGCGTGGCTTATATACGATGACGGGAGAAGAACGGACGCGAGCAACGTTGCCGGCTTGAGGAACGGTGGATGCGGCGACCGACCTACTTACTCTACGCTCACCGAACTCGAAACTTTTTCTTTCCCGGGATGATTTCGAACGATTGGCGAGGAATGTTTTGACGAAGGATTTCCTTTTTTTTTTATTATCTAAAAAAAGAATTTATAGTTTCGTGTTTTTAATTATTTCATCGTCGGGTATTTTGTTTTTTATTTATTATAAAAAATAGAATACCAGTACAATTAATTTTTTTTTTGTTGTGGATAAGTTTAAAATTTTTTTTTATTTGGATGCGACGATATATTTGATGGGTAAAAATGCGCTAATTTTTTTTTCTTTGGAACATAAAAGTGAAAAGATGAATGGAAAGCTGCGAATGCGGTTGCGGACAGAGTGATGCTAACGGAGAAGTAGAAGAAGAAAACAGTAAAAGAGGTCGTTTTTGTGTTCGATAATAAAAAATAAAGTGCGTGCGAGGTTTTCTTTTTTTTCTTCTTCTTACGCTTCTGTTCTTTCGTTTTTATTTTTTTTTTTTCTTCTGTCTTTTAAAAACTTAAATTCACAAATCTGGCGAGTGAAAAGTACGGTAAAGACTATATAAAGTCTGCTGTTTGTCGTCATCTTCTTTTCTCTCTCGCTCTCTCTCTCGGCTTCTGTTAACTTAGTTTACTTTGATTTACTCTTCTCGAGTCAAGTGTGGGCAAGGAAGAAACGCGAAAAAAGTGAAGTGTATCTAAAAAAGATTTTCTTCGCAAAACTTTCGTTTTTTTTTCTTCTACTTTTTTCTGCTTGCCTTTTATTACGAGGAATATCGAAGCTTTATTGCGGTGTGGTGTTAACAACTTGAGGTACAGTATACAAATTACTGTGTTTATTCCATGTATATTAGTTTCTTTATTTCAATAGCGGTTACGAAAATTGCGATGACGTCAAACGAAACATAAATAAACATTTAAAAACTAAGGTTTTTATTTTTTTTTAAAAAAAACTTTTTACTTTTTGCAAAATTTTAGTTAACGGTCCAAAAGTTTATTTTTTTCTTTCTTAGTTTATATTTTAAAAAGAAACGATCAACAACTATTTTTAAGATTTCAAATACTGTATTCAGAAAATTATATTGAGGATTGATAACGTATTTACGAGTACATGCTTATTATTACAGATTCTGAATGTAGATATATTTTATAAATAAATTTTTATTTTTGTAATTATTCACACTTATTAAAGTTAAATTTAAATATTAGAATTTATTTTGTTATCGGGTTTAATAAATTAATTTTAGTTTATTTATTTATTTTTTTGCTAAGAAAAATAACGTTTGCTCATCTAATTTGTTACATAAGATGATAAATGGCGCTTTCGTGACTTGCAGTTTGGAGGAAATCTTATTGTTGCAATCATCACGCATATCAACTTTCTTTTCTTTAAAAACGGTTCTTAATTCCACAAGTGGCTCGAATGAAGTTAAATAGCGTCAATCAAAACGCACAATATAGCTAACAGGATTCTGATTGTTTGACTTTTAGCCATCGTCAATCAAAGAGCAACTTTTAAGAAAAGAAAATAGGAAGTGATTCCTACTTTCTTTAGAAAAAGCAATCATTATCCTCCTTAGCGATTGTCACGAGTCACGGCGACATTGTAACAGATTTTAGGATTTTATTAAGAAAAATAAATATTTACGTTACACGTTAACGTTAGATTCAGACGTTAGGCAATTTTTTTTTTCCTTGGCAAAATATTATTATTATGTCTCGAAAGTGACGTCATCAGAGTTTTCGGATGCTATTTTGCAACCGGTGTTACTGGTATCGTAAAAAAATGACTTTGTATTTGTTTTCCAAGACGCGCATTAGTCACCTTAAAATATCTGAAGATAACAATTTTGCTAATGCTAATGAAGCGTTAAATTTAAATAAGGTTAAAATCTGAAGATTTTGATGAATTTTTTGCGCCAATTAACTTTAATATTTAAAGATGTTCTCAAACTGTGATTAAGTTCATTTTAATTATCCTTTAAAATCTTTTAAAGTAAAGTGCATTTTAAAAGTTTCATGCATTTTAAAGTTTCAAACATTTTAAAATGGAAAATCATATTAAAATTTTTTTTTAAAAAAATTTATAAAATACGAATACAATTTTTGTGATGGTATATTGATGCAAATGTGGTGAAAGATTGAAATTGGCAGACGTAGACGATGAGAATGAAGTGAAACCGACCTTGCCAAACGAAATTTCTCTTGGTCAATTCTGAAGGTCGATTTCATCTCCTATCTTTAACGTCTGCGCATCCATTCTGCATGCATTTATCTATTTCGTCGTCTGACTAATGTTACCGTAATACCAGTTGCAAAATAAAATGTTAGCGGTATAAAATCCATAAATATTTGTTAAATGTAGACAGATTGAAAAAGGGGAGGGGGGTTTCCCTTTACTTATTCAGAAACCACAACATGCAATTTTCCTGTTTCCCTTTTTAGTTCTTTCGGTGACTTTGACATCTTCGAGGAGGCCAAAGAAGGAGATCATCAGCGCGTGCGGGGTGTATGTGTGAGCGTGTTCTCAGAATCTTCCTTATTAATATAAAAAAAAAGCTATAAAAAATAAATACTCAAAGATCTGGCTTTTCTTCATTCGTGGGCTCTTCTCAATAAACTTTATTCCGAGAAATCATTTTTTCTTTCTTTCGCGCTCTCTCTCCTAACGAAAAGCATCAGAATTAAAGGAAGTTTCATCTTAAGAAAAAGTCTCGGTTCACTCCCATTTTTTACATCTTTTTTTAATTTTAAGCAATAATAAAGATCGACGCGTGGTTTTTTTTTTTTTTTTTTGGTCGTCCTTTCAATTCTTTTTCACGAACCAACAGGCGAAATTGAATATCTGAAGAAAGAGAAAAAAACGGGAGTAGAAAGCCCTCCTCCGGTGAAATCGTCCGGGAAAGAGAAATGGATGCCAATATAATAATCCTCGAGCATTGATCTTTTCTCTCTCAGTTTCATCTCTTTAGCATCCGCGTAGGAGAGCATCTTTTTAAGTCATTATTATCATCACCGTGACACGCGAATTCGCTTCAAAACTGAACCCACACCACGTGCCATTCGTGTCTTGCAATATCATTCAACTGCCAAAAAAGAAAAACTTTTTTACTCTTCTTTTTTCTCTCTCTCTCTCTAGTTTGATTTTTTTTTTAATTCTTTAAAGAAAAAAACAAAAAAAAAAGTCATCGCGTTGACTTCAAACATTAAAGAAATCGAGAAGCAAACGGGACGATACTTTTTCGAAATAAGGTCAAATCTTAATCTGACAAAAGTGATAATTTGGGTATCAATACCGGAAGGATTTTGTCTATTTTGAGATCAACCTTTTTGCTGTACTTTTTTTCTTTCTTTCTAATTTCTTTTCGCATAAATTAATTCTACTCGTGCGTCACTTGAACGCCGACCCCAAGCCAAAGTGCGGTTCCGATCCGGTGGAAATGAGACAACGATTTGAAGAGAGTTAAAACGGAAATAATAGCATTTAGCCCCCTCTATTAGCATATGCCGGAATTGAGCTATTTAACTTTTTTTTAAAAGAAAGAAAATAATAGAGAGAAGGAAAAATAATAAAAAAAAAAGTTTTTCCGAACATAATCGTTTAATTAATCGACGGGAAATTTACGTAATTGTTTACGTCAGAAATAACTTGGATTACTACTACAATTCTAATTTATGGGCCGATAAATAATTCATTAGACGATATTTGAAATTGGAAGCAAAAAATACATTCTAGTTTAATACAAATAATTTATAAGAAATCGAATAATAATATACAAAAAAAAAATAGTCGTCAAATTTAGAAATTAATCGACAAATTTCTTGGAATTTTCTAAAAAAAAACTATTTGTTCCTTAAGTTCTCGATATTTTTGAATTTATTAATCAAGACGGCGCCTACAGTTGGCATCCCACCCACCATGTTGGACATATTCCGAGGGTTAAAAAACCTCCTTAAAGTCAACCGAATTCACATCGATGGCAGTGTATTCCGCCTGCATTACCACATCACCGTTATCATTCTCATCTCTTTCAGTCTGGTGGTGACCACTCGTCAGTACGTGGGTAACCCCATCGAGTGTATCCACAGTAAAGATGTAACTGAGAACATGGTGAACACGTTCTGCTGGATTCATTCCACCTACACTATCCCTAAAGCCTATCATAAAAAAGTGGGGACGGAAATTCCCTATCCCGGCATCGATCGAGCGCCGGACAAAGCCGACCGGAAGTATCACAAGTATTATCAGTGGGTTTGTTTCATGCTCTTCTTCCAAGCGGTTCTGTTCTACATTCCACGCTGGCTGTGGAAGAACTGGGAGAGCGGGAAAATCGAAGCGCTGATGATGGGTCTTCATCTAGGAGTGTACACCGAAGCGGAAAAAAAGTTTAAAAAGAAACTTTTGATGGATTATCTGTGGGATAATCGCTGCAATCATAATTGGTGGGCTGTGAGGTACTTTTTGTGCGAGTTTTTAAGCCTAACCAATGTGGTGGGACAGCTCTTCCTGATGGACCGCTTCTTCGAGGGAGAGTTTCTCACGTACGGGATCAAAGTGATTCAGTTCGCGGAGTATGATCAAGACGATCGGAACGATCCCATGCTTTTTATTTTTCCCAGAATTACCAAATGTCATTTCCATAAGTACGGACCTTCCGGGGAAGTGGAGAAACACGACGCTATATGTGTGCTACCGCTCAATATAGTCAACGAAAAAATTTACATTTTTCTGTGGTTTTGGTTTATCATACTTTCGGTACTTACGGGTATGGTGCTGGTGTTTCGAATTGTCATATTTTGCTGCGTTCGCATGCGCGTCTTTTTACTCTACGTGCGTTTTCGGATTATCCCGCGCGACCAGATCCACGAACTGGTGAAACGGACGGAAATCGGAGACTGGTTCCTCTTTTATATGTTGGGCCAAAATGTAGATACGTTAATCTTTAAAGAGATAATCATTGACTTGGCCAAACGGCTGGTGCAACACGGGAAAGAACCGACGGTGTGACAACAGCTTTTCTCATTAGCAATCTCATCAATAGTTTAGTTCGTGTTGAGGGGGGGAGAAAAGCAGAAGTGGATAAGGACACGGAATCGAGTTTGACATTTTTCTCCTCTTTTTTACTTTTTTGTGTTTTTATATCTGATCTTGTACGAGATTAGTAATTTAAAAATACAAACGATGTATTAGGAATCGCCTAGTCGAGTGAATTTGTAGGCCGCAAAAATTAATTACAATAGAGCAACGATTATTCTAAATGATCTTTTTTTTTTTGTATAACAAATAACTTATGACAGTTTGCGAAGTTACGTAAAATAACGTACTGTACCTTATAAGATTTTCAATCGTCATTGCTTTCGATAATACATTCTTTTTTTTTTTTTAAAAAAAAAAAGCGATTTAATTGTATTATTTTGAATAGTCGATGCTCTGTTGTAGTAAATTTAAAAGCTGATTCACCTTGATCTCACATTTTCCATTATAAAAAAAATAATATTATTGGAAATTGAGATGAGTGACAGCGTTAAATCAATATCATACTTAGTCAAAGTGCTTTATATTATCTTTCACTTAAGTCAACGAACTTGATATTTGATTTTCGGGTAAAGTTCTTATAGTCGAACGGTATTAAGAGTAGCTATTTACTAGTCAAATTCATTATTCTAATAATAAGAAGAAAAAAAAAACCTATTTATCGAGTAAGCATACATAACTTAATTATTAAGAAAAAAAATTAATATTTAAAAAAACTTTTTTGCACTTCAAAAAAAAAAAATATTAAGGTACATAAAAAAAAAAAATTCCCGCTAAATCAAATATGAAGATGAAGCGAAAAATACTTCCTTACTTTTTTCGATGGAGTTCCATTCTTTCAAATGCAATATTTTGATGCCCATAATGTTTTTCTTTTTTTCTTCGAATATCATATTTATTATGACAGGTATTTCTTTAAAAATCGAAATTGATTTTTTTTTCTCGCCTTCAAAACTTAAAATGGCTATTAGGTTTCATGACTGTGCCTAGTTTGAGAAATATGAAAAAAATATATATATTTATTCGAGTGAAGGAAAAGCGATTGGTTGATGTGAAATTTTGAATGTTGCCGCAATCGAACTCGGCATGTACAGGGTGACTAAATATTGACGGTGTTTTTATGCTAATAAAAAAATCAGCAAAATAATAATAATAATGAAATGTTAACAAATTCTTTTGTGATATTTGGTCACCTTGCGTGCAAATTGTGTCTCCTGTGGAAAATAAAAGTACGGTAAATTGAAGTTTGTCAATCACGCCGTTAAGTCAAATGAGGGAACATAATTAAATACATTGGCAGTGTGCGCGCGATTTTTTTTTCCTTCTTCATTTAAGTGGGCAGCATAAAATTTTAATACAAGTCCGATTTACTCCTTTAACTATTGAATTTATCTACTCAAGCAGATTGGAGATTATGCTATTAAAAGCAAAATAGCAAATGTTGGCCAACCAATATGTCTGCAACTTCTGTACACACGGTATAACTTGTATATGAAAATAGCCGAATATAATAAAAGTAATACCCAAGTGCCTCATCATGCACCATTATCCTTCTTCTCTTTGTTCATTTTTTGGTATTTTACTCCTAGAATCGTGGTCAGCCTTCACGTATTAGAATACATTCACATCAGCTCGCTCATCGTCCATTATTATATACTATCTTAACAAGCATTACCGATTAAGCGATACTTGAAATAATTTCGATCGTTAATAATTGATCAATACGCTACCGGCGACTTCAACTACATTATTAATTTTTCCTGAATTTACAAATTGAAATGGACGATTTCATTATGAAAATAAGTCAAATAAGAAGCTTATTTTGCAGACATATACAGTAATTTAATGCGTGTTCATTGCTTATTTATCGACAGGCGTAATTATTTATTTATTAACTTTTTTTTTCTTTTTTTATTAAATAAAATTCTGTCGTTTTTTAATAATTAATATAATTTGCGACTTAAATAAAGTTGTTATTTTGACCGATTTGAACCTGAAGTGATATCAATTTAATAATTTTAATTTAAATCAATAACAAAATTCTGGTTATTTAATTACTGGTTAAAAACATGGATAATTATTGATCGATAACCTATTTAGTTAAAAATTAACAATTGAATTGGTAATTAAGTTAGAATTATTTTTCCATTCCAACTTTTGCGCACGTTTCGTAAGTTGAATACTGTGTTAGGGACGGATAATTATGTTTCTTGTTTACATCAATGAGCATGAAATACATATTTATAAGCCCTGTGTAGAAATGTGTATGCCCTTTTGACATGGTGTTTATGCTGTAATCATAATGTAATGGAATTGCGATTACTAATGACGGTTAATTGATTTACATCAGTTCTTGAGAAAAGCAAATGGAGTTTGACAAAATTTTTACCGGCATCTAGAACATTCTAATCAATATTCACTGGAATTCTGATTTCACCCTCCGGTTATTGATTAGAGTTCCGAAGCCGACGCTACAGTATAATAGAAGGATAGATAGAGTTTAGAAAGCAGGCAGGAAGGCACTGAAGGGTTGAAGATGTCAACCGAGCCAACTTGCTCGCTTATTGATTCCAGCAAATTCAGATTAACTCGCACCCGCTTTTGTCGTAATTTAAATTTTAAATAAACCCCGGAAGTTTTTAATTAGTAACTTTATTTTTTTTTTTTGCAACCGCTTTCTAATTGAGCAATTTTCTGACGTTCATAATGCGTTCTATTTTATTCTTCCTTTTTTTTTTTTTTTAATAGTGGGAATGGAGTTTTATTTTTCTGCGGAAAAGTTTGAACGTTGCTTTTGATATTTAACAGACAATGCTTTATTTCCAGATGACATAATTAGAAGAAAATAAGTAAATAATAATAAAAAAAGAAAAAAAACTTTTTACCGCAAGATGTGTCAACTACGTTTCGATTAGGATAGAGTTGTTGATATCTGTAGAGAACGAGATTCTTTCCCGTCGATTTATTTTGGCTGATGATTTGTAAATGAGATTGTTGCCCCGCGGTCCAAAACGACGACAATCGTAATTGCCATTGTTTTAGCTTGATGGGTGGTAAAATAGTATATTATGCTAATTAGACACCAACTTTCATAATAGTGGTTGCAATCGGCGCAAAATGAAAGATGGAGAGAGAAAAAAAGGCGTTTGAGGTCTGACCGATTTGAAGTTGAATGAGCGCGAGCAGTATGACGTCGGAAATTAGCTGTCATTTATATAGATCTCTCTTGTTCCTTTCGAAACGATTTGTCGTCGAGACTCAAGACCGGCGTATTAAGTTGCAAACGACAAATAACGCTCTTTTCATGCAAAAGATAAAAACTAAAAAAAAACTAAAAAAAAAACCGGTATACCGATTGAAGAAATGTTTGTACAGAGTGCATGTCAACGCGAAACGCATTTTAAAAATCGTATAATTCCTTCGACTAACTGTATTGATCGAATAATTTCTTATTTTCAATTTTAATTAGATTCGGGGAAAAAGAAAGAAATAATATTTTTTAGATATTAAGGCAAACCCTATTATTTTATTTTTGATGCGTAATTATCTCCTTCGATTGACTTTCCAATTATGTATTTTTTATAATCGTTAGTAGGCCTACTAATTTTTTTTTTATACGTGAATTTTGGATGCTTTAATTATATTTTGTCACACAGATAAATAGAGGAAGAAAACCTAATTTAAAATCGAAATTGCTAAAATATTTATTATTATCTTAGGCACGGATAATTTCTAATGCTGTTTGCATTATTGTTTTTTTTTTATTATTATCTCCCTGTTAAAATTCACTTTCAACAAATAAAAATTAAAGGAATTTGATTTCAAAACTAGTTCTCAACGGGTATAACGTAAGTGTAATCGAGCATTTTCTCTTTTATACGCATGTAAAAATAGAATCGCACTGCATTATCAGATTTAAATTTATGAAAAGCAAATTCTTTTAAAATTAAATAAAAATTGTTCTTTCGTAATAAAATCTCATTATTGAAGTGCTAGGATTGGAAAGTACTGAAAAATCACCTGATATAAGATCACCGCATCATGTTTTAAGTTAACCGTCAATAGAACGAATATCATTCATTAGTAGCTTAACCAAGAATCGGTTGAAAGACCCAACCCATGTAAGTTAAATTGTAGTTTAAAAGTTACAGAGGCCGTCATTAAAACAAAATTTTTAATTTGCAATCCAAAATTTAGCTCTCGCAAAGAAAAGATTGTAATTGCTACGAAATATTCGGAACTCATGTCAAACATTTCCAAATTATTATTATACATGTACTGCCGCGTTCAATTTGTTCAAAAATGTTGATTCATAGAAATTGTTCTAAATTCGCTAAAATGAAAACGACGATTTAGGAACAAAAACCGAGCTTGTTAACCCCCGGCTTATAGCTGGTTCAGACGGGTCGAGTAAATGGGCGATCCTAGAGTGATCGTTAGTACATTTTCACTAAAAGAAAAGTTCTCTAAAATTCTATGTACAGTACATCAACAACGTTTAAATACTGAAATTTAGTTTTATCGAAGTTTATCTTATCCGATTAACTAATTCCAATAATAATTATGTTGTCAGTTTTGTTTGTATTGAAAGTAAAAGCTAGAGTAGGCCACGTAGCCTTTCTGGATTTTCTTATTGCAAGAGTTAGGATGAAGTAGGATATTGGATGTGGGTGGGAGATGGTTATACTGTATTTTTTTTTCTTTTTCCATTGAATCTCTGACTTCAACTGTGTACTGGTTCCACTCATGTTTTGACAACATAAGCTTTCTTATATATATCGCGATATAATTTACAGATCGTCAATATGACTGCATGGCTCTTCAACGCTTTCTTCGAATACGGATTCTGTGTCATAGCCCGAAAATTTCTATCCAATGGGAAATCGGTTCAGAAAATAGAAACACACGCGCCAGTCTATCCTGTTCGTTTTAACCACGTGGTTACATATATATATATTTTTAAAGGGTAAATTGGAAGGGGGTGAGTGGGATAGCGTTTGCAACGGATACTACATCGCGGGTCACTTATTGATTGAAAAACTTAGACTGAGCAAGTTGAATTTGGCACGCACGACGATTTAATCGATCTAATTTTTTTTTAAAAAAAAAGTAATTCTATTTAATATCGATTGGAAATAGCAACTTATTGAATTTTTAAAAAAAGGCTTATTATCCCGTATTTTGTGAGTCGAAAACGCGTTGTGTTTCTTTTCCTTGAAGACGTTTTCAGCCTGCTCCACACTTGGCGATGCGATGCTATTTTAAGATCCACACGATGCGCGGGCAATAGAGGAGGGGGGAAAAAGTTTGATTTATAGAAATAGGAAATATTTTGTTGGGATCACACTATCATAGATGAGAAGCTATTTTAGCTATTTTCACACCAGTAAAATAGATATAATTTTTTCTAGACGGTTAGTTTGGCCTAAATAAGTTTTTTATTATTTATTTTTTTTTTCTTCCTCCTTCTCTTTTCACTATTTTTTTTCTACTCTTTTTCCATCCAAAATGTGAATTGCTGACCACGAATAAAATAAATTTCTTGAAACTCTCGAACTTACGACATAATATACACGTACTGTAGATGAATGTAGACGCGATTACGTTGTACATCGAGCTATACCGTAAACTACTGTACTGTATATTATGCAGGAGGCAGTGCGGTACGGTACGCCATTGTATCATATTGAGCGATGAGAAGATAGAGATATACACACAAGTTTATATCCATGTTAATGATGTTAGTGCGCTTACGATGAAGAGATGAGAATCTTATGACGACATCATTTTTCGAGACTTTTGAAACGAGATGAAATTAACCGAGAATTGTTTTAAAGGGTTAAATTACGAGATAATTGAGATTGGCAAAATTTCTTCCATCACAATATTATTATTGCGGAAGATAAAAATAAGAAAAAATTAAATTATTTTTCATCTCTGCTGAATAAACACACTTTCGAGACGAATTACGTTGTTTCTTTGAAATACAATTGTTATGATGATGATGATAATAACTGCCATATTTTGATCTTTAAAATGTCGAAAACGTGTGTAACAGCAAGCTAAGTTGATTGGATTTTTTTTAAAATTATTATTATTATATGAATTACGTCAACACATTAAAATAATATTAATGAAAATATTGTTACAATTTTGTTTTTCAAAATTAATTTCGGCTCCCAAAAATATTATTATGGACGATATCAAAACAGCTCAAATTTGCTTGTCAAAATGTTTTCAATGTTAAATACGAGGATCTTTAAAGCAATGGAGATAAATATTAAATTGATATAAGATAAAAAATATTAATGCAATTGTCGAACGAGAAAGTAATTTTGAGTTAATAGTAATAATGTTTTCAACAGTATTGTTTTGACGTGATTACTCAATGAAAATGGAGATATTACTTAAGATTTTTTGATTTAATTATTTGTACAATTTTAAATTTTTTTTTTTTGTTGTATTTAAACATTTTTTATGATGTTATGTAAAGATTTTTTTAAACTTGTGTTTGGAAATGAAATTTTTAAATAATTTTTGTCGTTTTTGCGCTATCGTACGTTATTTTACTGTTTTTTTTTTTTTTAAATAATATTATTTAATGTCGAGAGCGAGTTGAAACGAAAGCGGGTCGTAATAAAAAACTTAAAAAAAAAATAATATAAGAGCATTAAAAACTGCCTTTTTACAATTTCAACTCTTTTAATTGTACATATTATATTATACTAATAATAGTCGATTGTACGACGTAGAGTCATAATTCATGCAATTTTATTGTAGTCAAGGTTATGAGAAATGATAGTAAAATGTAGTACTGAAGTTTTCATAAGAATTATCTTGTGTCACGGATTACTTTTTTTCTTCTTTCTCTTTTCCTTTTTTTTTTCTTTTGGTATTATTAACAAGTTTGTATTTAAATTACAATAGCGAAACATTTATTCTGCAAAAAAAAAAAAAAAAATACTTAAGAGCGGAAGTAAGTCTTCTTTGAGGAAATAAATTATTGAACTAATATTAAAATATTATTACGTGTATTAATTCCGTATGGTACTTATCTCGCGTTTTTTATTTTTTTTAACTTATGATATAGCTCTTCATATTGAAATTTTGACCCTGTTATTATAAAAAGAAAAGATGCAAATATTTTATCTCCCGTAACGTAACGTCTATTTTAGTTGCGTTGCTTACAGTGAACAAATTTATTCTTCTTTTTGCCATCAGCCACATTTGCCTCCCTGTTTACGCCACATATGCTTGAGTAAGTATTTTTCTTTCTTTTTTTTCTTTCTTCTGTGTTATTATTTTACGAGAGTACAGTAAAGGAAAAGTGAAGTTAACGAACTTTTAAAAGCTGCGTTGCTACGTGTTTACCTTACTTGACCCTACCAAAAATAAACTTACAAGTTTTTTTGAGGCTTTTTTATTATTGGGATTTCGCGTGGATACACAATTTTTTTTTTTTTGAACTTTCACTAATTTCTAACTGGAAATTAATTTCATTTTTGTTTTATATTTCCTTTAACTTGATCAAACTTCAATGCTTTTAATGTAAAATTGACTAAGTTGTGCCGTATTACCTATTTTTTTTTTACTCTTACGTGAAGGTTTAGTATTTTTAGGTTACTAATTTTTCTTTTATACATTTTTCTGTTAGGCAAGGCGGAAATTTTTTTGAGTTTTTTAAATAATGCGTTTTTAATAGATTAGCTGGAAGAGGGGAAAAAAAGTCGTTAGGGAGATGCTCATTTCAAAAGAAAAAAAAAACATAGGAAAAATCGACAAACGTTTTTTTACTAATTATAGCAGCAACTTCTTAACTTCCCATATTTGGTTGTAAAATTAGGCAATCTGCTTGTCAAACGCTTTATCTGATTTTTCTAAAGGTAAATAAAGTTTAAATAAATGGAACATTTAAAAAATCAAAAACTTTTATTTAAAGAAAAACCACTGTCAAAGTTATGGTAATTGTAAGTTCTGTATTTTAGCGGTAAACGTCTAAGCACAATTTCAGTTGAATATACCGCATACTATATACGACTAATTATGGCTGCTTGTAATGATTTATCTAAAATTCCAAAAAAAGAAATTCTAATAGAAATTTGAATGTTTAAAAAAAAATTCTGTTAATTATTGGTTTATGGACAACTAATGCAAAATAAACCTTAAGGATCAACAGTAGGTTATTTTTTTTAATAGTAATTTGTTTTATTATTAACATTATTTTTTCTTTAAAAAAATAAACCTTTACATAGCATAATTTATTTGAAAAAGCTAAGCAATTATCGGTATATTTGTTTTAGATTTTTAATGTAAATTCAGTTAGTTTGTATAATCGGCGTTTTAATAATTTGGAGTTTTACTGCTGTGTTATTGATGATCGATGGTAGAATAATTGATTTTTAGATTAGGTTTTAATTTGCACGGTCAATTTTCTGGTAATAGTTTCTGAATTAGCGTTCGCGTGTGTTTTTGCAATTATTCAGCTTTTCTATAACGTGCTAGACAATTTTATCAAAGCAACCGCGAAAATACGCGTTCGCGACTCATATTTTCTATAACGATGCATTGGTACGAATGATTTAAGCTCGTAAGTGCGGTGATTACACGCTTAATCTACGATTAACTTTGCTTTTTTCCGGAAATTGAAAATGTGGAAACAATAGATTATCTATTTCTACATAGAATTGCCGTACTTAACAATTTCTTTTGACGGGAAATCTCGCATGAAGTTCTTTATCTCCAAGATTTCAAAATAATCTTTGAAAGGCATTGTATTCAATAAGATTGCTGGGCTACGTAGGACACGACCCAGTTATAAATTCTGGATTAAATCAGTTCGGATCTTCACTACTTTAATAGAAAATGTTAATCATCGCTTGTGTAACTTTTGGCAGATACCAATTCTGTCTCTTTCAATCGCTACTGTATATTTATCTATCTTACTTCTTTTTTTTTTTTTAATAGAAAAGGTCTTAACATCGCTTACTTGTTTATGAATACGTGCATGTATAAGTTGCTGTAGTTTGCGGTTATATATTATTTTTATTTTATTTTACGGGTGTTTTAAAAGGAGTGTATATGTAGCAGAGCGAACGCGCACTTCCAAAATAAAGTTTGAAAACCATCTGGGCATTTTCCGTTAACGCTTCGATACAACTAGGTACGTTTTTACTCTTCGGACTCCCTCTGGTGGACGTATGATTCGATAAGTGAGAAACTTAAATTCCTATTCAATTGCAAAGATTAAAATTTCAGTCTGAGGAAATTTTCTAGACACCTAAGCTAAGGTTATGGATTTTTTTTAAAAAAAATATTATATAGTTGAAATGAACAGTTTTTCAACAACTTGGCAAAATTTCAAACTACTACTTAAATGTCTTTATACCGAAAATGAGTGTGAAAAAATTTATTTGGGAACTTGTTTTGAAGTTTGGTTTCTTTTCTATTAAATATTAATTTCTGTGTAAATATATTTAATCTTTGCGAATCAGATTTTAGTTTATCGGAAAGGTTGGAATAATTATTTATTATTATCAAAATAACAGTATTATTTTTTGATAATACTTATTGCCAATATTTTAATTTTTTGGACGAAGTATGAGATCTAGTTGAGGTTTGTAACAGTTTGTGCCAAAATTTAAAATTACTTTTTAAAGTTCAAAGGTTGCGGCTGAAATTTGAGATTGTTGTATAAAGTAGGTTAAGCATTTTTTTTAAAAAAAAAGTTATAGAATATTTGTAATAATTATGTAGGCCTACTTATCGTGGGGAATTTCCTGGTATTGACAATTGATAACAAAATGGAAAAAGTTTTTCCTGTAAATTTATTGATACTATTATTAATGTTGAGCACTGTATTTTCGCTAAAACAAATTTAATTGAAGTTTTAATAGAGAGGAAAAAATATTTTGGTGGTTTTTGTGTAACTGATATTTTTTTGTATACTTACAGTAAATGATTTCAGTAATTGTTGATATTAAAGCAAAAATTAGATAATTACCGGCATTATAAAATTTGATGAAATGATCGCTTTAATCTTAGCTAAATCTCTATCTTTAAAATATTTGAACAAAATCTGATAACTTTTCCGCTCGTTTACAAGACCTAAGATAGGTGACAACTCAATCCAAAAAAAAAAAAAAAAAAATTGAACACAATATTAAAATTAAATGCGTTTTTTTATTTTATTTTTTCTTTAGCTTTTACATTATTATTTGTTTCGAGTATTAATTTTGTCTTTGTTTTGAGTTAATGAATCCATTTAGTATTTTTAATGAAGAAGAGTAGGTAAATGATTATATAATTTTATTTTATGCTATTTTGTGGTAAAATTACTCAAAACTTTCTCAATTACTTCTTGTTAGTGAGAAGGATTTTGCTAATCCTGTATAGATTTTAAAAGTTAAGTAATATAGAGTACCGGCCGTATTTCCATAGGTCGGATAGTACTCATAGTCGGTGTTAAAACACTAATACAGCAGCTTAGTGATATGATTTTTAATGTGCCGAGTGACAAGATGTATCACAGGTTGATTTGCTGTCAATTTCGTGTAATTTATGAAGAGTAGCGGCAGGTTGCGAGATGCTTTGGGAATGACGCAGATGTCGTTGGCTCAAAACTGCTTCCGTAGAATTCTGACTAAAAATATTTTGTAGCAGGTTGAGAAACATTTGAATCCGTTTTTATTAGTTCGTGAAAGAAAAACTAAAAAAAAAAAAAATGTTAAGCGTGTTTTTGCATCTGTTTGCAAGAAATTCTGGTTTAAAAAATAGAAAAAAAAAAAATGGTGTATGGAGATGTTTTGAGGCAGGCAGGCGCGTGCCGGGTGAGGTGCAAGTTCAAAAGTATTCTAGAAAATAAAAGAATTAAAATTGATGCCAAATGTCATCAGGTCGTTGACGTTTTATAATAAGTTGAAAAGTGTGTTTTGTTTTTTTACGGATACCGTTATTTATTTATATCTTCAAAAGACGGTTCTGGCTCCTGTAGTCGAGGTACTTGGAACCCGTTTTACAACCGGCGGAGTTTCTGGATTAAGATGCGCAATGCGCCGGTGCAAACAACTCGTCCGGAAATTCATCGCCCCGGATAAATGTAATCAAAAATGAGGTTTGAGGAGTTTACAGCTCTCGCTTTTTAATATCTCGCTCATTTCCACACCTGACATCTGTTTCAAACAAAATAAAATTTTCAAAATTGTTTTATTTATTTTATGCGCGGAGCCGACAAAGGTTTGGTTTGATGATCAAAGTTTCCGGAAGTTGCCAAAGACATTTTAGGTTTGCGAACTCGCACATAAAACACATTTATATTTTTTAATTATTAATATTATTACTATTAATAGGAAGACATAGTAAAGAGCGGTTTTAATTAATTACATTTTAATTCCATTTTTAAAAATTTATCTTGGAAATGAGATTACATAAAGCAGCGTTTTTTAGCACGCGCTTCGAGATATACTCGTACAGTACCAGTGTCGGAACTTCAAACCAAAATCTGGACGGAATCGGTACTTCAAAAAAGAATAAATAATTTATTTAAAAAAAATTAATTTTTACATTATTTAGTGTTTTTAAAACATTTTTTTTTGTTGCTATACCTGGTACCGGTACATCTTTATTTACCTTACCTTTGTTTACATTTTAATTGTGCACCTGTGTAAATTATGTGTTTTTAAATTAAGATTTATTTTAAAACCACATTTTAAGATGAATTTAGTTTTCAAATTTAATTTTTTTAGAATTTTTAAGAAATGTGGCTATTAGCGCAATATTATTTGGTAGATTTTACCCCATACCTTACCTTAATGGAAGAGCTGTTTAATGAATTCGTTCTCAGCATGTAATAAAAAGAGGACTATAATCTTAGGAAGTTAGGACCGTTATTAATAATTATCGGTATTAGAAATAAATTTTAATTTTTTTCAATGGAAAAAGTTAATGGCGAAATTCATTACTTTATAAAATACATTACATAAACTGTATTTTCATTCTCAAGGTTGTTTGTAATTATTTCGAGCAATGCTTTTAATGTCCACTTAATGCTTTTTTCAAAAATATGTACTTTAAACAAAAAAATTAATCGAAGACGAAATTTAAATCGCATGTTACTTTTTTTACTCAATTTCCGACTTGATCGATCAAGTTAATAAATTTAGCTGCTTTTAATTTTCTAAATGGATGAAACTTGAAGTTTTTTATGTAACAAGATAGTGCTGTTTCGATCACATTTCAATGTATAGAATTCACCGGTTATCAAACTCGGTTTTGGGATTACTTTAAGGAAACCCGGAAAGGCAAATTAAAACCGGTTTTTAAGGTTTCCAAATGATCTAAAATTTATGTATAGAATTCCTGCATAATTTTATTTTATTAAAATTTAATTTAATTTTTTATGTGAAATTTAGTAAACTGTAAAAAATCATGATGCATTTTGAACACCGGTTTATCAAACTTACGGTTTTTTAGAGGCTTTATTTAAATGTTTAAAATAAAATTAAAAAAAGGGTGTTGTATTATGGTGATCAAAATTGCAGTGTTTTCATAAAGTGAAACTATTTTTAATAACTCGAGAACGGAAATAGATATTTATAAGGATTTTAAAGACGTTCTCGGCGTTTGAGCTCAGCCCGAAGCATGGTATTACATCACACTTTTCCAATTTGAAATTTAAAGTCGGTTTCAAGATGAAAATAATGCTTTTGTCTACAGCAAAATTGCAAAAAAAAAAAAAAAAGTAAACTTAGGGTGTAAACTTTTTTCCTGACGTAAAAAGTAATGGGATCGGTTACTCAATGTTATCTATCGCATCTCTTGCTTTTCTTTTAGGGCCAAAATTAGCATCCTATAAGTTTTTATTTGGAGTTTGACTCGTGAAGAAAGAATGAGTGAATCATTAAATTGTTGTTGCGTGCGTATTAAAGCCGACGACGGGTGATTTCACATGAAACGATTCCATATGCACGTCTTTTGCGCACGTTGCATTCGCGTGTTATTGAACGCTGCGTGGTTGTACACACATGTGTGATCGCTGTTTTCGTTCACGGGGGGAAGTGAAAGTGAATCTGGATTTTTGCTTTTTTTTTATTTTTATTCATCTCTTTTTGCCTGTATAGAAAATGTATAGGCGATTTGACATGTACGTTACGTTCGAATCTATATTTTTATTTGGCATTTTCACGTGCCATACTATGCTCCAGCTTTTAATAGATTTTTCTCCTCCCCTCCAAAAAAACCTATGACAAATGCGTGTGTATACGTTTAAAGCAAAGTCAACAAACCAGGCTTATATGAAATTTTTGCTCAAGTAACATTTCAATACGAAAATGACGAGACGTTTTTTCTTTCATTTTCCTCCCCTATAGTCTAGGCCCTTAGCCTTTGTAGATACACCGTACACAATGCAGCGGGCGTTATTCGCTTTTAGAATTTGATTGATAAACCGAGTTGTTGCTATGAACTTACAATTTCGAAGCTTAGTTGACATTTTTCTTGCCAATATTTTTATGTCCACATATTGTTTGCATTGTTTTTTGAGACGTTTTTCTTCTTTTTATCCCGTTTGATGGATAGTTTTTTTTCTTCTCCGCAACCACGAATTTACTTCGTGTTTATTTGAGCAGAAGTCAACAAATGAAGGGTTGCTGATAAGAGTTAACTGCAATTTGACACTGCTGGACTCGAGTTCACGTTTTTACATTCTTTGTAGGTTGATGACATCACATGGGCTATTTTTACGATACGGTTAACTGTAAAGAAGATACGCTATGAAAGTAGGGTTTTCTTTTTCTATTTTTTTTTATTTTAAATATTGATATACTGTATATTTTCTCCTGGGTTTTATTTCGATAATACAGAATTTATTTTATAATCGATAGTTTCGAAAGTTTGCTTGAGCCATAAATGCGCTATCATTTAGTATTGAGGTTTATACTTCCGGGTTTTTTTATCAATATTATTGGTGATTCTTATCGTCATTCCTATGTTAATTACGGTAGGTGTTTATATAAGCAAAATTTTCCCAGCATTAGTTTTATTGTGAAAAGTTTTTATTTTTGTCGAATTATTTTAGTTTGAAATTAAATACATAACCAGTAAACTCGTTTATAGTGCGCTCGCTTATAATGGGATTTTTGTCCGGTCTCTTGAATAACATCACTGGAATTTTAATATTTGTGAACTTTCTATATAATGTAGTTTTTTCTTGCTAATTACAGTATGCATGTAAAAAAAAAAGCCAGAAAAATGAGATTAAAAAAATATTTTTGAACAAATGCTTCATTTCAATGTAAAAATACTATTTAAAATTTTCTAGCATTTCTCGTAGCCTATAATTATATAGTGCGATCTCGGATATAGTGCGAATTTTCTTCAGTCCTTTGAATCGCTCTATACTGTAAGGGCGCATTTACACGGTGCCAGTAACTGGCATGCCAGTAGCACTTTTCACTGTGGCTCAGGAGAACCCGTAGGT
>JAQGAZ010001382.1:0-30532 GCA_034692225.1 Polydesmus complanatus
CTGCAGGATCCTGCAGACATTCTGTAGGAATTTTTCTGCATATTCTGCAGGATCCTGCAGAATCATTTTCAATGGGGGGACCAAGAGGCAAAAAAGTTAATGCCTAGGCTTAATAATTATTATGCAGTACATGTGCTGTATTATGCCGTGTATGTGAGAAAACCACATAATGAAAATTTTATTTTTGGCTATTTGATTGATGGGTTGTCAGACTGATGCTGTACGATAACCGGAAATATAAACCGCTTTGCTTCAAAACAATTTCGGAGTTATAATAATTTAAGCTAAAAAAAATAACCAAAATGATTTAAAAGTTTTAAAGGTCAGAAATAATTTTTATAATAATCAATAAAATATTCCAATTATTGTCCATTTAATTCCGTTAGAAATGACGGACCTGCCGCATCTACAGTACAATAATTATTAAATCGATTCAACAATGCAATGAGGAAGGACATAATTTTGTTCTAATGGCGCATATTAACGTTTTAAAATAACGTAATACTATTACGAGAACATACAAGTGGATGCTTGTGCTCTACAATTTGGTTTGCAAGCTCAAAAGTCAAAAATTTACATTTTGACACGATAAATTTTTTTTTAAAGCAATTACATTGTACAGTATGTAGCAAAATGCTGTATTAATTCGATGAATTCATTGAGTTTTATACTGTATTGTGATAATATAAGGTACATAAATAATTATTATGTAATTGTTCGATTCATCTATTCCCATTCTAAATACCAGTACAATAATTTGTACATTATTATGTATAATAAATAGAGACAAAAATGATTTAAAATATTAACAACGTTAAAATATCAATAATTAAATTGAAGAATATGTTGCCAGATGAAATGTATCCAAATTTACCTTATAAAGTGCTGGCATCTGCATCTGGAATATTAAATAATGGATATCTTCGCCAATAGAAAAATGGTGGACCCCAACTAAAACAATATTGATTTTTCAACGTCTTCTCTCCGTCAACCCAATACATCAAATAAAAATTGCACATTTCGTCATCAGCTGTTGGACTACATGGCACGAAAAAATTCAAAGGGCAATTACAAAAAAATGGCAACTGGAAGCCAACTGTTATGAAATTTACCCAATTTTAACTGTTTGCGATTGTTTATTTTCCATGGTGCATCTTGCTGCGATAATATCACCCTTTTTAATAATCATTTTTGGATCTTCAACTGGATAAAACATCTAAATGCAAAATTATAATATAAAGCCCTTTACAATAATATTTAATTTACAAACAACTGTAAATTGAAATTTACCTGCGGCAATTGGGGATCTTTTTTTCCTATCAACGACCATCGGGGTCGAAAGTCCAAGAAACCAGCTTTTTTAACCAAATATCCAGAAACAACTTTTCCTAAAGGAATAATTTATTCTTTTTAGTTTTTATAAACAAATTTCCAACTTAAAAAAAATTTATGTTTTAAATATCTTATACAGTACAGATAATAATTCCGTACGTAAGTACTATATGAATTTTCTTTGATAATTTTAAGCATTTTTTTAATAATATATATACCTAAAGCATGAGTGTGAGTACGAAATGCAAATGGATGCATTTTCACATTTTCATCAATTCTGCAAGCAGTTTCCATCATTTCTGAAATTAGTTAATATTAAAGATTTTTAAATATTTTTAAAAAAATAATTATATAACACAACCTTGCGATCTTGGCAATATTCGACCATTTGTGCCTAATAAATAAACACCAGCTGATTTTGGCATCCTTAATAAATTTTATATTTTTAATTAAAAATTCGAATTTTTCCCTTAAAAGTAAAATGTTATCATACTTTTGATTAGTTACTGATAAAACCACTCCTGAGTTGTCGAGTTGTCCTTGATCTAAATAAAAAATTAAAATTTATAAAAAATAATTTAAAACAATTTTTGTGTGAATTATTACGTGTAAATCGGTAAACGCTGGCATAATGAACTTGCAACACTAAATAATTAATTCCGGATCCTTTTCCAATTTTAAAACCTACTCCTTCCGGTAATTTCAATTCGGGGGCATCGTGAGCCCATGCGTAAATCACTTGAGCTCCTTTTCCACACACGGAGGCTGATTTAATCTTGCTATTGCGGGAGCGTTTAGCCATCTCGCTACAATCCCTACATCGTCAAAAATAACAGCATTACATTATTTTATATAAAACACCAAGTAAATAACATTTCATAAATATCAAAAAAATGAAACACTTCGTTAAAACGTATACTGTATTACATAAACAATTCCAAATGTACAATGTAAAAACATGGAAAAATTCAATATGCATTGAAATTTGTTTTCTTTAATTTTAAAAAAATAAATGAAACCTTAAATTTAGCAATAATGCCTTTAAATAAATTTAATTACTTGTCATTAAAATGCATGAACTATAGGGTAATTATTTTGTTTGATTATAATTTCCATTGAGTTTCCAACTAGTTCTAATTCAACGGAAGAATCATTAATAATTATTACTGCAAAAAACAACTTCGTAAAATGTATAAATTAATTATAGGCAGAAAAAAAAATGAGCAAAATTTAAAAAAAAAATTTAAATAGGGTCATACGTCAAAAAATTAACGCATTAATAAGCATGATTTCTTAAGTGTAACAAATGACCCTCTTTATTATGATATAAAAATTAAATTATTCTCAGGTCATCGTTATATTAATATTATAGTTGAATTAGTCACACCTGGAAAATGCTTTAGACCTTGGTCAATTGACCCAATTGATATTCACCGTCAACTATTGTAAAAGCGAAAAAAATGAGATCTGGACCAATAGCCAACTAAGTTCAATGACATTAATTATACAGTACTGTTATTGTCATCAACAAACTGACATTATACGAAACATTTCCGGTGCAAAAAAAAAAAAATTGGTTATTTTAAAAGAAGACTAGTTGAGCTTACCATACTTCATCTTGACTGCCAGGCTCTTGGCATCCATACAACAGCATATGATGAGCTGTTTCCATAGTCGCATTGGGTTTGAAACCAACTAAATTAATCCCATTAATAACATTGCCTTATTATAGTTTGAAAAACATTTTAATACCAATATACGAGGGCCTTTGATCCACCACTTCAACAGCTGTGCAAAAATAAGTGTCGATCTAAAATTTAAAGAAGAGCACCGGTACTTTAAAATTATGATTGCTTTTAAATATTGTACTGTAAAGAATTCTTCCAATTTTAAACTTTTAAGCTCTTTTAGACCAAATTACTCTAGATTCTATATCATAAATGTTATAGCAACAAAAATCTAAATAAAAAATGCATTTCTTATAAATAAATAAGTTTTTGACTGCGGTATTTTCAAAAGTAGTACACAGGGTAATGCAAAATTTCACTTTTAGAATAATCTAGTTCTAAGAACTTTTTTAATATTAAACTTTAAGTAACAGTGTATTTATTTTGTTTAAATAAAAATATACCATTTGTAAGTCTTTTTTTTTTTTTTAATAAAAAAAAAAAATAAATGTTACGTACTCTAATAGTCTAATTGAATAATTAAAAATTCTGATTTTTTTTCTCATAAAAATATTTAAAAATTATATGCAAATAAGATTAATACTACACTTTAATTAATTATTATTAAAGCTGAGTCAAGTGAGATGTAGAGCAGGTGAAGAAGTAACCATGACTATAGCACGTAGGCTACAGTTGTGATTCGCCCACCTTATATCCACAGGTAACCACAATTAATGTTTTCAATTTTAAAATATTGTCAATCAAAATTTAACCTTTATTTTTAAATATTTTCTTTCATGTTATAATTGGCATAATACGATATACTAATTACCTCATAATATTCTTGCAAAAATCTATTTTACATGTAGCATGCTATTATTTATACCGGACGCGAACATATGTCAACTGATACGAAATAATCAAAATAAAGACAATATTTACAGTACCTCTAATGGTTTAACATTGGGCATTAAAAATGGAAATTCTTCTAAATCCTCGAAACTCCACACTGTCCCAATCCTCAAAAAAAATAATAAAATAAACATTTTCGCTGTCATGATAATTTCTGAGAGAAAACTGAACAAAATAAACGAGCTGATGCTTCAGTTCATCAAATGATGCTGCAAAATGAGAGAAGAAGAGGGCAATTATTATAATTATACCTCCTACGACCTCTTCACGCAAATCTCTACTTGTGAATCTGTAAATCTTTTCATGTTTTTTTTTTTTTTATCTTCTGTAGCATTATACATTAAAAAAAAAAAAATAATAACTATAGTTCGTATTTCAGAAACTTGATATTTTACTTAAAAAACAAATATATTGTGTGCTGCACTTCATTATCGATTATTTTTATGATAATATAATAATTGAAAAAAAAAAACAATTAAAAAATGTTCAGCATTAATGATTTCGACTTTAAAAATAATTAAACGCGGCTTTATTAATAATATTGACGCCTTAAAATATTCGTTAAATTAAAAAAACAAAAAACCAATTATTTGCATTCCCGTATTTGACTTAACTTTTGGATTTATTTATGAATAAGGTATACAATCAGTACATAATGACAATTTTAATAAATTTAATAATAATAAAATTACGGTATTGTTTACATGTATTCCATGTTGCATAACTGCATTATCTCAAATGTTTACTCTTAATTTTTTAAACCACTAAGCAATTACTCTGATATTTCTACTGAACGTAACATAATTTAAGCTTAAATAGAAAAAAAAAACTTTTAGAAGACTTTAAAATTCAGGAAAAAGAAAGTGCTAATATAATCATTGCCAAGTAAAATTTCTCACAATTTAAAAAAAAAATATACTGTATCATCAAAATAACACAAGTATGAAAAATCCGCGACCCCTATTCAATAATCAAGGAGCGCATTTGAGCGTAAACAAATTTGAAAACGCAAGAGGGGGAATTAAACTTCCGGGTGGATGAAAAAATTGGTCTCCAGTCACTCTTCAAAGGTTAATTCACCTTCTTTTGCATGAAAGAAAATAAATGAACGTCACCTTGTCAAATGAATATAGTTCGCACCTTGCCTGCTTTACATTCGCAACTACAAATTCGAGTTCAAGGTTGATAGAATTCCCTTTGGAAAGTGTAAACACCGGAAAGGCAAACGACTGTTAGCCAAAATCTCCCGAGCCAAACAAATGACTCATCCGACTGATTTATAACACCTAACAATTTTGTAATGGCAGTGTGAGAAAAAAATCTTTGCTTAAGCACCGGGCTCTTTAGCTTCGGTGGGTAATAATTTCGCTCTAGCTTACATAATTATACGTAAAAAAAAAAAAGTTCCCTTTAAATGCTATTACGTCATCCAAGATATTTTCCATTAATTTTAAGATTTTTCAAGATTGTGCTGTAGTAAAAGCAAGATTTTGGTAAAAGTAACTTTCCTGAAAATTCGAAAATGCTAAATTCGAAGTAATCAGTAAAATAATATATACATGTCCATTATTTTATAAAAATTGTTTCTACTCGTAAATTATTAAAAATTATTTTAAATTCCAATGATCGCTTTTAAAACATAATTAAAACTAAGGAAGCGAACTAAAAGAAAGCGGCAAAAGATTAGAACACATACTGTACATTAAAACTAATATTTTAATGGCAAAAAAAATAAATTACATTGCTCACTTAAAACAAAATGTTTATTTGTGGAAATTTAACCTGACGATTTAGCCTTCGAATCGGATACACAAATCCTTGAAGAGAAATCCCAGGTTTGCCCCGCAGGACATGCCTTTTGCTTCCCTCCGTGTCTGGCGGGAGCAATAGGTTTCAAATCGCAGCTTCTAGGGACCATTATTAAAACCATAAGAAAGATCAAAATAAAAACCTTGGAAGCCATTTTTAATGGTCGGGTCTGTAAAACGATCAGTCATAATTATTTAAATAATTGCTCCCATAAAACAGTAATAATTTTATCTTTACTTGCCAATTAAATTCCGCTACTGTACTCTTGTTTTACCATCTCAAAACTAATCAAATCGAATTGCTGCCTGCAGTTACAGATTCAATTTCAAGATTAATCTAAATGTTCCAGCACATGTCATAGCTAACGTAACAATTCAAAGTCTTTCTTGCGGAAAATGAGTGTCACAATAATACGCAAAGCCATTTTTCCGGTTACATGTCATGTCGCAATAATGTTGTAGTTCCTGCAGCAGCATTTAACGGGAAAATTGGAATAAATTAAAACTTAAAATATTTTGCACGTAAAAAGCTAACTGGATCAAATGAAACACATACTGTACTAGTTTATAGTCATTAAGATGCACGTGATTCATAGGATTAACATTTAAACAAAAAAAAGCAATTCACTATCCTGTGTAAACTGGGTAACGTATTAGCTTTAACACAAAGCGCTATTAATAATAATTTAATTCTACCATAATATTATTAATATTGAAGATAGAATTACAATAGGAAGTTTTTGCAACGCTTGCGTAGTTAGTGATTCATCATTTTAATGCTGTGACGTAGTTTGTAGGTGGAACCAAATTCGAGAGACTTACAAAAATAAGCAATAGAATTAAGTTAAAATTTAATTCGTGAAGCCATAATTATTATAAAAAATCTATTATTAAATAATTTTATCACCTAATGTTTAAACCGACTGTGACGACTACAATCGCATTGTACACACACGTTTCAAAAACCTCCTAGTACTGTACAATCTACGATCAGGTATTAACAGGTGGTACACAACAGATGTCATCCTACACGAATGGAACTTCAGTCATTTGTTATTAAAATGTTAAGAGTTTGGAATAGGCAACATTACACAACTACAGTATTTAGATTTTCCAATCCAGTAACTACATTAATTATTGTGCACTTATGTTCACAATAATATAAAATTTAAATGTTCTAAAAACCAGTTAAACCTGTTATCACATTGTATTTTTTTTCTACTGTATTTCTAAAACTATAAAAACAATCCGCAGGAAATGTACACCAAAAAGTCAATTCAAAAGATGGGTCTTTAGTCACAAATATTTCATTCGCTTAATTACCATAGTCTTAGAATTATTTTGAAATTCAATCAATTAACGTAACAAGGTGTTTTACTACTCAGCATTGATTAAACATCAAATCTACTACAATAAATCAAGTTTACAAAAAATAAACACAAAGAGGGTAGTAAAAGTTCGTTTTTTTTTTTAAAAAAAAACAACTTAAAGAAAGAATCGTATTAGCAGATCATTATTGAAAAAAGAAAAGTTTTTTTTTTTTTTTAACATTAATTACTAGGAATGAACCAAAGAAGGAAAAATAATGGATTTTTTTAAGATCTAAAGGCGGTGCTTTACAGTTGACCACAATCTTTGACAACAACCTTTTTGCTGGTTTTACCATTTTGGCTACCAAAACCTTCCAACTTCTTTACTATATCCATTCCTTCCACCACGCTTCCAAACACAACGTGCTTATCATCCAACCTTAATAGATATCACACATTAGACAAATATTTGAATTGAGTCGATTCAATAAAATTACCATTGGGTCTTGACGGTGCAGATAAAGAACTGAGAACCGTTGGTGTTGGGACCGGCATTGGCCATAGACAAAATACCTAACAAAAAGTGTTATTGTTTTTAAAAAACCTCGAAAATACCCCGCTCATATTTAGACGAGAAATACATATTTAATAACCGAAGCCATAATAATTAACGTCAAGTTTTCCTTAGTGATAACAATGACCTTGACAATCAAAATAGAAACTTTACGTGAAAAACCGTCAAAAAATTGCTAAGAATAAAACGCGCTTTCGAAAAATATTTAAAAATTGCTTCAAATTTATCGACTTAATTTCACTACTTAAATTTATGCAAAATGATTATAATTAAAGTTTACAGTTCCAAGGTCAAAGTTAACTTGCCAAAGAAAAAAAATTTAAATACTAAAACAAAGAAAGATTAATACCTGGACCAGTGTGTCTCAAGATGAAGTTTTCGTCGTTAAACTTGTTTCCGTAGATAGATTTGCCTCCAGTTCCATTGTGGTTGGTGAAATCACCTCCCTGACACATGAAATTGGGGATGACACGATGGAAACAGCTTCCCTTGAATCCGAAACCTTTCTCTCCGGTGCACAAAGCACGGAAATTTTCTATTAAATAAAAAGAAAAAATAACGAAAAAAAAAATTTTTTAATATATTTTCTTATGAAATTTCATAATTCTATACACACCTGCTGTTTTTGGAACAACATCACCACGAAGCTAAAATTCAATTAAAAAAAGAAAAAAAAAATTAACTAAAAGAAACGGATTATTGCATTGTATTTCACGAAAAAAAAGTCAAATAATAATACTGTACTGCATGTACACAAAATGACAGATGCACAAATCGATAATGAAGTTTGTGAAAATAAAAATTTCTAGTCGTTTATAAAATTTATTTTTGATTATTTTCAACAAACTTGATTCTAAATTATACCTGAATGCAATTAATTAATCATAATTTAACGATATTAATTTGACCCACGCGGTTAGGCCTAAAACACTGGAAAATTCCACTGCCCTTCAAATTCATGTCATCAAAAATTCATTTTATTGCGTTAAAGACTGCTCAAAAAATTTAAATAACCTGTATAAAAGTACGAACATTTCTTTTTCTATTAAAATCTAATTAATAAATACGGTTTCGTAAAACCGGCATAATAATTATGAAAGCACGTTTGAGGGTAGCCACGTGAGAAGACAAAGAATGGCGGCATTACTGTACAAGATGCCAACATTTTTGGCGCTCTTGAAATAGCGAGCTTACATTTCTTTTTTTATTTATTCAAAAAATATATTTACCTCAAAAACTATACGTCCGACATCGCTACCGTCGGCAGTCATGTCAAAATAGCAGCGTTGACGAGCCATTTTAGCAAAATTTCGAACTGCAGTTGACAAACAGAAATGAGGAGAGGCGTGTGGAATCAAATGCCGGCGAGGAACAGCACTGCTCAAGCGAAGCAACAACACTGGTGAAGCCATGCTACACGATCTGCGGAAACCTCGTGCGCTACCTTTGCCTGCAGCTAAAAAATTTAAAACAACTCGGTTAAACAATTCTCACAAAAACAAACGCGTTTATTGCAATTTAAATGGCTTACAAATTTGCTTTTAAGTTAGATTTGAATAAAAAAACGTGGTTTTATGCGACTATTTTTAAATTATGTCTTGATCTATTTTGAGCTGGGTGTATGAATTTTTTAAATAACAGTGATCCGCCAATATCTTGAGATTTCGTTACTTTTGGAAACCCCGTAGATACTTAAGCGCGCTATTCAAAATAATTAATAATTTTTTTAAAATTAATAAAGTTGTTTATAATAATAATTTTGTTTTCATTTAAACTTTTTTCTTATGACTTAAATAAACCTTGTATTAAAGAATAAATATAATAAATTTCGAAATATGTTTGTAAAAGAATTCTTTATATTATTTATTATTAAAATTAGATAAGAAAAGTCTTTATCGGTCTAAAACTGCAACCAAAAAAGAAACATAATTAAGAATAATTTATGTACAGATAACATGCAACCGTTAGAAAGATTGGCAAAATTACAAAATACATGTAAGCTTAACTGTATAATTTGGGTAGGACCTAAAAAGATTCATGACACGTAGTTGAATTGCTGCCAATAATATAACTTGTAAAGGTGATTGACCTTATTTTTTTAAACTTTTACAAGACTACCGGTAGTGTAAATAAATGCGTTATTAAACAAGTACGTGAAATATTTGAAAATACAATAAGTACATGTACAAGACAAATACAAAAATCAAAAACCCATTTGAAATTTATTTTAATAATGCCGCAAGTTTTAAGTGATCATTTCTTTAAAATTTTTTTTGATTTTTGTCTTATGTATTGGGTGTTTAATGAAACTAATTTACAGTACTGGTAATTAACTGTGCAGTTAAAATTCAATTAGCAGATTTCGTAAAAATGCAATTTATTTTTTATTAAATTTTATCACTCTTAAATAATATTTATAAATCTTTTTTTTTTTTAATAATACTGTATTTCAGAAAACAAAATTGTATAATTTAATGTTAAGAACGCTAATTTATATAATTACCGGTACTGCAATAATAAAACATAATGCAGTATTTTAAAATACCGGTATGTACCTTTAAAAAAATACAGAACATGTATGTAATAAACGCTATAATAAAATACTGTTACAGTATTATAAAAATGCATTTAAAAATTTCATTAAAAAATCACTGGTATGAATGTTCAAATCTGCGCTTCTCACAAAAGGCATAAAGATGCATCTAAGCAATAATTGTAAAAAAATAATTGATAAAAAGAAAGTTAAAAAGCAACTGCTGATTAATGAATGCCCAATAAAACTTCAACTGCCTGCCCATTTCCAGTATCCGTCAGGGCTTTTAGTAACGTTTCCAATTTCACGTGTTCTCCTCCTTTTTGCAACCAATACTCGTACGCTTTTTGTTGACATTCTCCGTAATCCTCACTGTATTTTTCACGGAATCTATTGAGATCCTTCTCGGTTAAACCAGGCAGCCGGCGCAACACATTCCAATCACAGTAGCCGCCTACTCGATCCCACCATTTTGAGCCTAAAATCAATCATAACAACTTCATTAAAAATTGGAATTATTTATTAAATCATACTTGTACCGATGTTAACGTTATTATGAACAGAATTCCTTTCTACCGTCTCTAATGACAAACTTGAATTAGCATTCCGTGTTTCTTTTTCAATTTCTTGCAATATGCAGTGCTTTTGGTCGTTTCTCAATCCACAAAATTGGCAGTTTGGTAAGAGTATACTTTCCTTATAAACATTAACTAGAGTTTGAGCATCTCTTATCCAACGTAATTGGTCATTTTGTAAAATGATTAGCCCGCAAATCTGAACCAGACTTGCCACATTACTCACGTTAACTGCATTTCTCATCTCCAACAAACATATTAAATCTTCTATTCGTTTAATATTACTATAATCCCTAGGCGAATTAATAATTCTTGAAAAAATTGGGAGTACTTCAGAGAGTTGATACGAATCTCTATGTTCGTTCAAGAGTTGAATGAACCGACTCTTCATTGCTTTATAATTCTGTTGCGGATTCAACGTCATTTTAACAAACTAGCATTTACAATACCGGTACCCTGTTTTGAAAAAAATCCGATAATTATTGTTAAAATAATATTACCACACTGTATTACAAAAATTTTCAATACCCTTCTTCCTGAGCCTATGTTCCTATCTCCATCGGTCTATGGCGTTTCGCGTTCACCGGCTATTCGATCGTTTTTATACATACTTCAAACATCTAATCGTTTGTTCAATTTTCAAAAAATATTAAAACTTGTCTCATTTTGTTTACCCTTATTTTAATAAAATACGGATTACATGTAGGCTACCTTTTTAGCAACTTCGGTTACGTAATTTATGAATTACCATTTACAGCGCCACTACCGGCAAGTGGAGAAAATTCGTAAAATTATATTACAACCGATACTATCGCGATACAAAGATCTGATAGCTTTACACCATTTTTTTTTTTTTTAAATAATAGTTATCTAATTATAAAAAAAATTTAAATTGAAAATAAATTTATAACTTAAAAAGCAATTTTTTTTTTTACTATAAATTTAGAGGCCGTAGAAAATTTACAGTCAAATTTTATGAACTTTTAAAACCATTCATATTTTAAACGTCATCATTTCGATTATACAGTTGCCTTGCAATACACACAATGTTCAATAATTAAAAACTTATTGTTTTGACAATTTTTTTAAATGATAATATAATATTTAAATAAAAGCAAAGAAAATGGTATATACTTGTAAAGTGTTTAGTATTTTGATAATAATTGTTAATGAAATGTCAGCGATTTTTGGTGACAATATGCAAAAAATGTCTTTTAAACCTCCGGTATTGACAGAAGAAGATGAAAAAAGTGATCATATGCCTGAGTATTTAAGATGTGAAGCTTGTTTAGCCATTGCGTATCAAGTAAACATTTTTATTACCTAACGTTTGCACATTTTAAACGAAGAGTAAAGCTTTGATGCTATGAGTGATTGCTAACGATTAAGGAGCAGCATCGCATCGCATTCATTCCTTTTTAAATGTTCTTTATTTAATCTTCTTTGTAGGTGAGTGCAGAACTGAGAAAATATCACAAAAAATTTCGAAATAAGCCACAACTAAATGAAATAGAAATTATAAACATATTTGAAAATCTTCTTCAAGATGGATTTGATATGTAAAAAAAAATGTTTTAAACATTATGTTTCAAATTGTAATGATAAAATTTGTTTTTAGGTATGGTATTAAAAGTGTTTCAGGAGTGAAACATTTAACGGGTCCAGGATTACCCGTCGAAAATACAGCTGGAATTGTGCAAATGGGTGGAAAGTGGCCCAAAAGGTTTCATTGATTCATCGACAAATTATGCTCGTGCAGATTTACATGTTCACAATTTTTTTTTTAAAGATTGAAATCCTTATTCGGTTTTTATTTGGGAGAACTAGGCGAAGACGTCATATATCAAGCGTATTTACAAAATAAACAATCTCTGGACCAATTTTTATGCAGAGAAAACAAAATTATTCCATCTCAATGTAAATCGCCAAATATAATCAAACAAGATCTCTAAAAATTCAAAAACCTAAACCAAAAACCTAAAAAAAATCGAATATGACATTAAGGATTTTATTTTCCTTTTAATTAAAAACCTATCTACCGTATTTAAAATATATATCTCATATAATTTTTTTTTAAAAGTTTGTATACTGTACATCGCACTAGCAAAACACTAATTGTGTGGTACTGTATTTTAAAACCTATTTTTAGAGTGCATTATTGAACAAATAAAAAATTAATTTGTAAATAACGATATAGTAAATACAATTGATTTACGTTTGTTTATTAAGCGTAGCTTTTGCACGATTGATTTAATGTTCTCCATCCAATTATTATAAAGAACGGCGAAATAGGCGCGTACCGTATCAAACTAAATGCTTTTATTACAGTAGTGAGAAAGACCTTGAATAGATTGCGTGCTTCTTTCACAACATGCAACCATATAAAAAATCATTAAATTCAATCCATACACTGTAGTAGTAGCTTCCGATCTAATGTTCGCCGGTAAAAGTAAGCACGACATTTAGTCATCTCGCTGTCAAATTACATACGTGGACAACGTATGATTATTTTAGACAACAAAATAATAATTAAAGTACGAAATATTGTACTTGAATTACGGTCATTCAAACTCTTTCGCTTTGAATTTTCACTTCAAATGTCCGAAATTCGTAGCTTAAAAATAAAACTAACTTAAATAAATATTCATAAAAGTTAGAAAGAATTAACCAGTTAATTGCGTTGATATTAAGTGACACTTTTAATTGGTACAAACATTGTGACTAAGAAGAATTTGCTCATCATTGAAAACCATATGGCTAAAACGAACACGAGTACATAGTGAGTGAAAAATTCGTAGACCTAAAACTTGATACAACAACTGAAAATTATGTGTAAAATAATATTCAACAAATAATAATTACAGAAAACGTATAAAATTAAAATTCTTTAATTTTTGCTAATTTTTCCAAAAAATATTTGAAAAACTTGAAAATAGATGAGCGAGATCACAATTTTAGTTGGGTACTGTATATGAAGATGTGTGGGTGTGGCTGGTAATGTTGTTTTCCCTCGCTCATCGATAAAATAGTCGTAGACGTATTTTTGGTCTCCAACCAAAAGCTACAACTTTTACGATAACGTATTTATAACTTTATTGATTTCGCATTTATTGACAGTAATTAGAGTCGCAGTAAAGATCTCAACAAGGTAAAACAATTTCATTATTAATTTGCAAATAGAAAAATTAAATTACGCAAAAATTAATATTTCCTTGAAATAATTATGTTACGGAGTAATTCTAAAAATATAGATGTCTTATTATTTTTTTTGAATCTTTTACTTTTCTTATCAAAATATGCAATGCGTCACGCATGTGTCTAAATCGGATTTGATTTACGAGACATCTTTTAAACTGATTTCAAACAATTATACCGTAATAATCATTGTTTTAAAACTTGTTTATTATAGCATGTTGTTTTAAAAAATAAATTCATCAATATTAATTTTTTAAATTTAATATGCTTGCTTAACGTTAGCAGTTATAGTGTCAAAAATACTGCAAATTAACTACAGTATAAGTATTACATGCGCCAAATAAAATTAATAAATTAGATTTTTTTAAGTTTCTTTTTTAGCCTAATAAGTTGTGATGAGTCAACGAGATTTTATTTAGACTATTTTACTGATGGCTGGACATCTTTTAATTTTTTTTTTTTTTTAGCTTTTTTTCCATTACTAATGGCAAGTTTCCAAAAAGCGATTATAATAGAAAAAGAAAAAAAATATGTTGCTATTCACAAAAAAAAAATCTATCTCTTAATGTTTTTCCAAAACATAGTCCAAAATAAAATCAAAAAATTCTGGCAAACAATTAAAAATCAATATTTATAATCTTCGTAAATAAATGCGACGCTCATTCAATTTTAAAAAAAATTTACTTGTTTAAATTTTTTTTTTTATATTTCGAGTCAATGTCTAATTAACGTTAACAAGTTACGTCATTTTAGGCTCAATATTTTGTCTTAGTAATAAATTGAAGTTGTCATGGAGATTAAATATAAAACTCCCTCAATTTCCTATCCCATCAAATAAATATTAGCAAAATGCAATACTTATTAGATCCATTTCAAATCGAATGGTTTTCTTTTGATCACAAGTTTAAACAAACACATCTAACCATGAGCAACTACACTTACGCAGTAAGTAACGTATCAGCTATGGTATTATTAAAATAGTTTAATAAATTGTAATTCTAGCCGACTGTTATCCCAGCTGAAGATTTTGAAGCATGGAATGATGCTCAGGTGTTGCGGGAGTCCATGAAAGGATTAGGTACAAAAATTAACTAAACTTTTTAATTAATGGCCAATATGATAGTCTTTAATAAACTTGTCAGGAACCGACGAAGACTCCATCATTGAACTATTGACTCAACGGACAAATGGACAACGTCTTGAGATTGAGCAAATTTACAAAACGCAATACGGAAGAGTAAATATTTACTTTTTTTATTTATAAATCGTAATCACGACAATAAAAAACAATTAGGATTTGATAGAAGATTTAAAAAGCGAGCTTGGGGGTAACTTTGAAGATGTTATCATTGCATTACTAACCCCTTTCGAGACGTTTTTGGCTCAAAACCTTCATAATGCAATGTCTGGAGCTGGGACTGATGAAAACTCTTTAATTGAAATAATGTATACAACGCCAACCCATCAAATTCCGATCATCAAGGAAAATTATACTAAAAGTAAAGCCATATTTGCTCCAACTTCCGCCTGTTATGAAACTTTTCTCTTTCTTTTATAGTAAAAGTAGAAACTTAAAAATGGTGCCGTTTTATAGAGAAACTCAAGTGTGCCTGATTTGGTTTTTCTACACCATTCAAAACGCTCAGCTTTGAACATTGAAACATAAATAATTTAGAAATAATAAAAATTTTTCATAAAAAAATAATATTTTAAATATTCCATCAAAAGGTTTATCATAGGAAATTTTATTTATGGAAAAAGCCCTTTTTTTAATTAAAAAATTTGTTATAAATCTTTTTTGAAACTACAGAAAAAACATGAGTTTCTCTAATTAAACAGCACAACTTTTAAGTTTAACTTTGCTAATTTCTTTTTAATAACAGGCGGAAGTTGTATAGGTAAATACCGGGTGTACTCGGACTCTCGGTATTTATCCGACATTTTACGATTTAAATTGCACTGTATTAACTTTCAAATTGCAATTAGTTTCAGGAAAAGAATTAGAGGAGGCGATTGAAAATGATACAAGTGGATGGTTTAAAAAGTTGCTAGTTTCTCTTACAACTGTAGGCTTTTATAGATTTATTTATATAATAGTTGTTGATAAATTTGTTCATTAAAACATTAACTTTTAGGGATTGAGAGATTCAAACGATGATGCAGATTCCGGTTTGGCAATTGAAGATGCAAAGGTTTAATTTAAAAAGTGATGAATATATATATTTTTTTTATAAAATTAAATGAGTACATTAAACTTAGGTGTTGCATGAAGCTGGAGTGGAGCAATGGGGAACCGACGAATCGGCTTTTCTTAGTATTCTGGCGACTAGAAATTTCGCTCAATTGAGAAAAATGTTTGACGAATATTTGAATTTGACATCTAAAACTATCGAAGAGTCTATCGAAGCCGAATTGTCTGGAGATACTCAAATGGGATTCTTATCCATTGGTTAATATCAACGAAAAAAAAATCAAAACTTAACTAAAATTCTAATTTATTAATATAATTATTTTAGTAAAATGTGCTCGAAATATGCCTGCATATTTTGCCCAAAGACTTTACGAAGCTATGAAAGTAAGCTAATCTTTTAATTCTTTTTCTTTAAATAACTTTAGGAGTTGCACTTTATCATTAAATGTTATGTATTTTCCTAACTTTTTAATTGATTTTGGAATGAAAAGAGTGAGGTAAGATAATAAATAAATATTTTTTTTAAACAACTTATTGGCTTGCAAACTAAATAAATAAACAATATTTGTATTTCCAAAAACAATGTCAACAAAGTAGTTGCAATACAGAATTATAAATTAATATATCGGTATTAATCAATTCTTTTCGTTCTATTTGTATAGGGCGCGGGGACCGTGGATAGCACTCTCATTCGAATTGCTGTAATTCGTTGCGAATTGGATATGGCTTTAATAAAGAAAGAATTCGAAATTGCTTACGAGCAAACTTTGGAAGATTTCATTCATGTGAGCGATAATTACTATGCCTCTCATAATTTAAAAAAATAATTTTCTACATTTTTTTTTATAGGGCGATACTTCTGGAGATTACAAAAAAGTGTTGCTCGGATTAGTCAAAGACTAAAACAAAATTCGACGACTCTACGAAAATCTAGGCACTGCTTTTTTTGTAAATCTAATCAGCTTAATAATTATTGTACTATTAACTTGGTAAATAAAGCTTAATAGATCTGATGCTACAGCTACTCTGAAGAAATTGAAAATATAGTTATAAATATTTTGCTGGAATTTCAGATTCATTAGGATTTTAAAAAATTTTCTCTCTTTTTAAGCTTTTGAGCTAGTATCTTAAATTAAATGTTTTTACTATTCCTCTATTAATATAGCATCGCAAATAATAAATTTTAGCCTTGAACAATTGCCTTTGTTACAGTTTTATAAAAGTATGATGTATTGCAGATATTTACAACCGGTATTCAACTATATTTTTATTTTAATAATACCATTGCTGAGAATAGTTTAAAAATACTGTAGATGATAAAAATCTCTAACAAACATTTTTTTAAATTGATATCTTAGTTGCGTATGCAATAAAATAATATTACCTTTATAAAAATACTTGGATATTAAAAATAATTAAAAATGCAAATAAATGTTTGCAAATTTTATTAATTTCGCACGCAATTAACGAGAAATTTAAGGTGTAACTTGATATAACCAAGATTGTATAACTAGCCCCACAATTTTCGCAAATGTTTAACGAAAAAAAAAAAATCAAACAAACTTTTATAGCCTACTGTTTTCAATTTTTACTTTTACTGTTTTAAACAAATATCAAATGACATTAGATCTAGAAATGTACCATACTTCGGATGCTAAGAATAAAATTAA
Organism: Polydesmus complanatus; assembly: GCA_034692225.1. Taxonomy (NCBI): domain Eukaryota; kingdom Metazoa; phylum Arthropoda; class Diplopoda; order Polydesmida; family Polydesmidae; genus Polydesmus; species Polydesmus complanatus. The sequence goes on from JAQGAZ010001382.1 coordinate 17,768, forward strand.
AAACTGTAATAGCTAATCTATAAATCTACAGAGTAAAAATTGTTTAAGAAAATAAGGCTTACCTTTTTCCTTCGTGCATCAAGTCGAAAGCGCGGTTAATTTCATCCAATTTCAAATCAAACGTTACAAATTCATCAACCATTAATTTTCCACAACAATACTTGTCCACAAGAATCGGAACACAGTCGCGACTTTTCCAGCCTTACAAAAAGACATAAGCGAGTCAGCATTAAAACATTTATAACGAACATTTCATTCGAAGGTTATTCAGTACCTCCAAAAGCGGATCCTTTCCAGGTCCGACCAGTGACCAATTGAAACGGTCTGGTAGCAATTTCGTGACCAGCTGGAGCCACACCGACAATTACAGACTTTCCCCAACCTTTATGACACGATTCTAAAGCTTCTCGCTATAATATTTTAATTTAACAATTCAGTTATTATAATTGACTCAAATAAAATTTGAGTAATACCATTGTCTTAACACTACCAATGCATTCAAACGTATAATCCAAACCTCCATCAGTTTTTTCGATCAAATATTCTTGGATTGTTTTCGAGCCAAGATCTTTAGGATTTACGAATTCGGTGCAACCGAACGATTTAGCTACAAGAATTCAAGAATTAATATTATTATTTTCGTAAGTTTCCTTTAAAAAAAAAATAAAAGTTACCAAGTTCGAACTTTTCAGGATTTAAATCAATTCCAATTATCTGCGAAGCTCCAACCTCTCTAGCTGCCATCGCCACTGCAAGTCCAACAGCACCCAAACCCCAAATCGCTAGGGTTGATCCGCGCTTAATTCTTGCAGTATTCAAAGCAGCACCATATCCAGTACTGATCCCACAGCCTAATAATCCAATTCGATCTAAACGAGCACCAACGTTCACCTTTTAAAAATAAAACTAAATTATTACTGAATCATTTGGAAATAAGTAATAATTTTATTAATTAGAAACCTTAGCGCAAGAAATTTCAGCTACAACTGTATATTCGCTAAAAGTGCTGCATCCCATAAAATGGAAAATTTCTTTATCTTTGCAACTAAATCTCGAAGTTCCATCAGGCATTACTCCTTGCCCCTGGGTCACCCTTAATTAAAAAAAAAAATTATAATGTTTTTACTGTATTTTAAAAAATTATAACAGACCTTATTTTACTACACAAATTAGTTTTATAGCTGCGACAAAATTGGCAGTCTCTACATTGAGGAATGTATAAAGCAATGACGTGATCACCTACAAATTAACGAGTAAAAATCGTTAGCTGCATTATTTTTTTTCATTATTTTTATAATTTTTTAAAACCTGATGTAAGAGAAGTGACATCGGGACCAACACTTTCAATAATACCAGCTCCTTCATGACCTAAAATGCATGGAAACTTTCCTTCTGGATCGACTCCACTCAAGGTGTAAGCATCAGTGTGACAAACACCTGTAGCACTAATCTAAAAATAAGTAAATTTAAATCTGACAACATGTTTCCAATTTGTATGTTATAAGTATTATTGTCAAATACTGTACTCGAATTCGAACTTCGCCTCGTTTCGGTGGTGCAACTTGAACCGTCTCAATCGTTAATGGTTTGGTCGCTTCCCACGCCACTGCTGCTTGACATTCAATTACCTAACAACATTTTGATTTATGAAAACTTGAACTTCCTTATTTTAAAAAATACACTACTTAAAAAATAATTACCTTTCCGGCTGTAGGGGCAGACATTGTTTCTACTAACGAAAAACCTGGAGAAAACCAACAATTAAATTAAGGAGAGCGATCACAATCCTCTCCAAAGCTTGACCCGGTTGAACTTTCACCAAGGTCATCCATGCACATGTTAAAAGGGGAGGCGCATGGTACATTAATCTGCGAATTATCTCGCTGCAAAAGTGACAGAATTCAAAAATATTGATTTCCTAGTTTTTAATTCACAGAAAATGCAAAATATTTATAAATATAGAAAAAATTCATACAATAATAAAAATGCAAATTTAATACATGATTGTGCACGTATAGGCTACAGTGCTGTATTTTCACAGTTAGATGTAGCGCACACCTTTTTTTTTTTTTAAAAAAAAATTAATGTAAGCTTAAAGTGGAATTATAAAATACCATATTTTCTCAGTTATATGTCAGCTTTCATTTCAAAATAAGTCTTTTATAAAAGCAATAGGCCTGCTCAATGTCATTTGACAAATAGGGGCAAATTGTTTATCAAAGATAAAAATATGTTTTTATTAGTTTATAAGAATTTAATTAATTTTTAGTTTTTTTCATTGGTTGTTACATTTGGTAATGTTGTAATTATGTTTTCAATTAAAAAGCAATTTGAAGGTGCGTGTAGCCTACTTTGCAATTTTATTTATTAATTTTTAAATTATGATCGCCCATGGAGAAAATAATTCCCCCTTCAAAATTTAAAAAATGAGCCAAAAAATCAATTAATAAAAAACTTTATACTTAATATGAACTGATGTTAATTATAATTTAATTTTTTTTTTTAATAATTCCTTTGAAACCTAGTTTAAAAAATAAATTGATAAAACATTTGATAGTTTATAATCACATGTAAATGCACTGCAATAATAATAACTCCTACAATTATTATTATTATTCTAGATGAAGAGGACTTTAATTAGGTTAGGTCAATATGGACGATAACATAAAGCAACATGGCACTGCTATGCTACCGTCAGCTGAAAACCTTAAATAAATATATATATATAATGTTATAGCCGTATAGGCCTGTAATTATGTATAATATTATGTTGGCTACTATATAAAAATTATTTTATAAATTTAAACTATGCATGATTGGCTTATGACAAAATTCCTCAACTCAAGACCACAATTGGTTTTGAATTGTCTCTAGATCTGAGAGTTCACTCAGATTAATATACCAAGATATTTTTTTAGTAAAAACAAGTTAATAGGATAAAGATCAGGTTATCAAGCGACAAATATCACAAATTTTTATCTATCCGTGTTAGATTAAAATAATTTTTTTGCAATTACACCTGTATAATGCGTTTTAAATACATAAACATTAAAGTTGCTCAACATTTAAATCTTGGTAAAAAATCTATTGTGACGTCAATCTCTAATAATTAATCAACTTGTTTTCCTGAGCCAAAAATAGTATTACTCGTTATACGCCCTTGAAAGCATCCTGTAGTTTGTTGTCTTCTTTATACTTAAGTTATATCTTTCAATCAACTTTAATGTTTTCTCACGCTTAATTCTGTACCTTCAATCTTAAGGTTCCAGATATAACGATCGTATAACAACATTACGTGCATCCAACATTAGTTACCAATTTGTTTGATTTTGTTTTAAAATGCTCTTTGATTGGCTCATTCTAAGTTTCATTGGCCTCCTTACATCTATCGTGAGACCTGTTGATGACACATCTAAAGGTTTGATTGTCAATGTCTCATCTGGGCAACTAGAAGGGCGAACTTTGACAAGCGACGGTGGACGCCAATTCTTTGCATATCGTGGAATACCTTACAGTGAACCACCCACTGAAAATTTACGATTCCAAGTAAGAATTTAAATTTTTTTAAATACCGGTAATGCATAAATTTTCTTATTATAATTTTCTTCAGCCTCCCGTAGCAAAAGGAAAATGGGAAGGGATTTTAAATGCTACTGTCGATGGACCAGTTTGTATTCAATTCGGCTACATGATGAACCAATTAGTTGGACAAGAAGACTGTTTATATCTCAATATTTACACTCCTATTTCTCCTGCCGCAAGCAAGACATTACTTCCAGTTATAGTTTACATTCACGGAGGAGCATTTTCAATGGGTTCTGGTCTAAAAGACGATGTTGGACCAGAGAAAATGATGGATTACGATATAATGTTGGTCACTATCAACTATCGTTTGGGCCCTTTGGGTATATTTTTAAAGTTTATACAAAAGTACAGGAAGATAATATAATTATAATACTGTACATTACAACTAAAAGGGTTTTTAAACACGGAGGATGAAAATTTGCCAGGAAATTACGCCATGCTGGATCAGGTTTTAGCATTAAAATGGGTTAAGGAAAATATAAATAAATTCGGTGGCGACCCAAATAAAGTCACCCTTGCTGGCACAAGTGCTGGGTCATGGTCAGTTATGCTGCACATGGTTTCACCAATCTCTAAAGGTTTTTATATTCTACATTTGTACTTGAATAAAAATATGTACAACATTTGCAATGTAGGTTTGTTTAAAGGAGCAATTGCTCAAAGCGGAAGTCCATTTGGTAGATGGGGAAACTCATTCGATTCGAAACAAAATGTGCCCATGTTAGCCAAACTATTAAACTGTCCAACAAGCGAAATTTCAAGTACAATCGAGTGTTTGAGAAAATCTAATGCTACGGAAATGATTTTGAAAATTAAAGAACTTGACAAGGTAATTCTGTTTACTTAATGTATTTTCTTCAATATTGTATAAAATAACAAAACACAAAACTTACCATAGATTTCTGTTATGTAGGATCTTGCCGATACGTTTTCGTTATTACGTTATCATCCCATAAAAGATTCCACCCGCGGACTCGGTGCTTTTTTACCAGAATCTCCAAACGACTTGTTAGAACTTGGAACCACTTTTAACGAAGTTCCGTTGATAATTGGCGTCACTAACGACGAGGCTTCCTTTATATACGATAGTAATATATTTACATAAAATTAAAAAAAGTTCACTGCTTAATTTTTATACATTCAATAGGTTATGCTCACATTACAAATTCTTCCGGAAGTGACCACATTAAGAAAGGTTTGCTCGTAGCTTTGCAGAAGATACAAGGAATAAGTGAAGACGACAGCAAATTATTACGCGATGCTATTGTAAAAGAATACTTCAGCCATGATCCAAAAAATGAAGATGAAATTTCCTGGATACTTAGCAAAGTAATTTCTCCGAAACTTAAAAAAAAAAAAATAATTAAGACATTAGAAAATTTTTACAAAATTATATATTATTGTATTAGGTTTATGGAGATTTTACATTTGACTGCTTGGTTGATGAAATCATTGAAAAAACTTCTTCTATTGGAATTCCCACTTATGCCTATCGTTTTACTTATTCCAAAGGCGTTGCAGATTTCTCTGGCTATAATCAATCTCTTACATATAAAAAACAAGGTACTGAAAACCAATTAAAAACATCCGTTTAAAATCACGCGAAAGACTTTACAATAAGATTTAATTGTAGATCATGTTAACCACGGAGAAGACTATACGTATATTTTTAATTCGAGAGAGCTAGCGGGGCTTAAAGAGTGGTATAAAGTTACTGAAATTGATAAAAAAATTTCAAAAATGCTTTTAGAGACCTGGATCAATTTTGCTTATAAAGGGTAAATTAATACCAATTTTTATTATCCTTTTTCGGCTTAGATAATAATTTTTTTTCGTTGACTTTTAGAGTTCCTGAATCTGATAGTATGAAAGTGAAATGGTTACCAACTACCCCGACTCAACCTACTTATTTAAACATTAATTTAAAACCAGTAATGGTAAATGGCCATTTAAGCAATCATACGAAATTTTGGAAATCCTATATGAAAACGGTAATTAAAAATTGATTATAAATATTATGTTCAAGGTTAAATTTAGTAAGATTTTAATTCTAATTTACAACTCTCTTGACAACCCAAAAGTTAATAATTCAACTAAAAGTAAAATAAAACCGTTTCATCATCATAATTTGTATATAAACCTTTGAATTATATAAAGTTTCCTAAATAAAGGTCAAACATCACAGTAAATAATAATAATATTAATAATTTGTAGAATTTTTCTTCTCAAATAGGTTTGTACAGAAGTGTAGTAACGTACTTTTTTCTGTAACGATGAGTGGCACTTAAAACCATTACTCCTTCCTAAAATTTAAAATTGTTATTTACTCAAAATCTTGTTCAAGATTCAATCAATGACGATTTTATACCTTAATAGACAAAGCATACAAGTGATTTAACATTACGTGATGAGGTTCGGGAAGCAACGTTGGTTCGCACTAGCGACAAAAATAAATTATGAAACACTTCTTACTCAAATGCTAAATAAGAATGCTTATAAAATGTGTACCGAAACTGGGATGTCTTTATTGAGAATAACTTGAAGAAGCTGCGGAGGTAAAAATGGAGGAACAGGTTGTTTCTCGTTAGTTTTACGTTCAGGAACTTCCTGCATGTAGTCACCAGGAGGAGAACCGGAAATACATTCTGTAATTTTCATCATTAACCGCAATTTTAACTTTCAACAGTGGGCAATTTTACCAGTGAAACAATATACTGGATTTATAAAATAAAAGTAATTCGCAACTTACGTTGTGATGACGGACTGCTCGAACTATCAAATTCTAAAGCTTGAAAAACTTCAAAGTCTTGTTTTTTAACCGTAATTACATTATTTTTGGAGCCCATTCCATTATCGACGTTTGGCTATATCAATCAAAAATCATTATCATTAAAGGATATTTTCAAATAAAAATTGAAGTTTACTTCAGTTGGATCATGTCTCCAAGATCCATCGACTTGAAACTTATATTGATGGGCACCTTCGGGTACATCAACAATAGTTACAAAATCTCCGTGACTAGAAAAATCATACGTATAATGCGATTAATTACTATGTTAAAATTAAGTAAAATAGTAAAAACCTTTTGGCCATAGGCATGCTTTTCCAATTACTAAATGTTCCACTAATATAAACTTGCTTTCCTCCACCATCCCATTTGAAAACCGTAGGAAGTCCAACATTTTCATCAATGCCTGTGTTAGCTAATGAAGCGGCAGTAATTGGAGGAGTTGATGATCTAGGACTGGCATTATCAAGCTCCTTTAAATCAAATAAAAATACATCCTCCTATTAGATACATTTTTAAAAGATAAGTAATTACATCATTATGTGTGTAGAAAATAAAAACAAACAAATACTACAATACTCGTAATACTAAAACTTATTTTCTAGCTAGCTTTTTCAGATATCAAATACTGGCATTAAAAAAGTCTACAGTATTAACTTTAAATGTATCATTATGATAATAATAAACCCAAAATATTTGGGAAACAGACCCTCATAGACGATTCATCTCCGCTGGCTTCTAGTGATCCTTGGTAAAGGATTTTCTTCTTGGTAAAATCAAAGGCCTGATGATCCCGAGAATCCGCCCGAGGCGAGCTGATTCCAGCATCACCTGACTTGTGCCTCTCTCGACTTCCCGAGCCAGAATTTCCCATGGTTTGCAATTCAGGTATAACTAGGTCGAGGCCACCAGTACAATATTCTTTTACAAGGTCGAACAACGATTATTTAAGAAACTGTTCACCTGTTAACAACATCACATTAGAATTACCATATTAGCTTCAAATCAAAATCCCCCCATATAGTTATCAGATACAAACCTCATCAGGTATGGTAGAAATTCGTTCACACTCTCTTTACATTTTCAGCTATCTGGGCACGATGATTCCTAATTTAATCAATGCAGTAAAATTTGTAAAATAACTAGTGGTTAAATAAAAGTAGACTACCGGGTAGTGGACAAATAAAAAGAAAATTAACTACATTCACTTAAATTCCTATACATCAATAGTACGACCCGATGTCTACTGATAAGTCTGAAATCACAATCGATGGTGGCGCCGCCACTCAATCAAGGTCATGCGTTATCAAGTTCGGGCCCTACCGGTAGGGGACGCTAAAAACAGTAAAATTTTGGGCTAGATTTTATTTTATACGAAAAAGTTACTTGCTGCAAGTCACGCACGGCAAAATGAGTGTACCTTGCCTGCCAAAAAATAGGGACATGAACAGCACCTGCCTCCCTCCTCCGCAAAATAGTTTTAAAAAATGGTGAACATAATAATTGTACACAAAAGTGATCATAGCGTTTCAAATTAAAATACAAACGTTGCATTTCATTTACTATTTTGCAGAATTAATCAATAGTTTTTTTTTTTTGCATAATAATTATAAACTTCTTTCTCATTTTTTTTTTTTTTTAAAACACATTACACCTAAACCTGTTTTTACACAGGGGACTGGTTCCTGAAAAACACGTGAAAAGAAATAAACGTGCAAAAAAAGACATTGTACCTATGGAAAAACGGAACATTGGTTCCAAAAATACGGGAAAAAATATTTTTTTCCATTGTTCCACCCTTTGATCTCAAAATCACTTTTTTAAATTTTTTTATTTAAGTTTATTAGCGTCAATATTTTATTATGACAAAATTCCTTTTTTTACAAATGACAAATTACAGTAGGCCTACATATACATGTAATTCGTATAATTTTTCACTCATTTTTATTATAAATCGTAGTTTTGTCACGAGTAAGTTCATGCATATAAACATTGCCCATCAACAAAAAATTTCGATTCGTCATTTCTTCAATTTTAAACATAGTTAGGCGGCTAGGCCTACATAAAAGAGTATCCCTAAATCTCTAAAGATTTTTTTAAAATATCGCTATTACATGTACAGTACTATTATTATTTAACAATTTATATGCATATTAAGAAATAAATAAATAATTAATAAAAACATAGTTGGGAGAGAACGAAGAATGGGCTGGAATCATGCAAATTTCTATTTTAATTTACATGAAACAGCCGTGTTTCTATTGTCATCGATCATTATGCAAAATATGACGCCCAAAATAATTCCAAAAGCATAAACGTTGACTAAATTAAATAACGCGTATTGACCACGACAAAAATATGCGAACAAAATATAAACTGAATAACGCGGTTTTAAAACTATTTTATTAATCAAGTCTAGTCCCGAATGAGAATAAATATCGACTTTAAAAAGTATTTTTGGGTCGTCACCAAAACCTGCGTGTATATGAAAATTAGAAGCATTACGCAAATTAAAATACAGTATTTAAAATGTTCGACATTAGAATTAATGGGTCCAACTGCGTTAAAATTGTATTTAAATTTTTATATGCATTGAAAAGATCATTTACGACAAATTCGATTCTTTTGACATGGTAAATACTATATTGTTAAATTTACCATTAAAAAAGGTTTTAAATTTTTAATAAAATAAATTAATAAATTGCCATATTTCAGTAAAATGGGTAGGCCTACGTTTGAAAAGCAAAATTCTCCAATAATTTTATTAAAATTTTCAGAAAACGAATTTCACCACTAATTATTTTTGCTTCATCAATTAATTAAATCATAATTGCACCTAGTCTTTCGGGCGTTTTACAACACTCGAGGCAGTACCCAGCTATTTTGTGCGTTCTTAAAAGTTTCCGCCTTGAACGTGTGTGATGGTCAAAGTAGACAAATGAGTCAAACAATGCCGTATTTTGCATATTTTATTAAAACATACAGTACAATGTACTGTTCTCGCGTTACACGTTTTCTGCCTTTGAGAACATTGCATTTACAAGTTTTTCGTCTGCACTATTCAAACAATTTCATATTTTTTAAAAATATCAAAAATCCCATCGGATTTCTTTCTTAGGGAAGAGGAGGGGGAGAGAGATTGAATTCTATCAGAAATATAATTTCAAAATTTTACTTCCCTTCTTTTATTAAAATATTCAACAGCGTAGAATTTAATATAGAAAATCGTACTCAAAAAAAAAATTAAAAAAAATTAATTAACAAACAATTCCCGCCTTATTTGTAAAAATGAAAAATTTCCTGAATTTGTAAAAGTTTATCCGAACAACCGTCAAACTATTATGCAAATGATTAAATAATGAAATTTCACAAGCCGCAAGAACGAGTATAGTTTCTGATTGGCTCGCTCTGCATCTTCCTCGGGGTTATAAGGACATTTTTTGGATAACTTCATCAAAAAAAAACCGGTATAAACCCGAGGAAGTAGACAAGCGAATCACTCAGATACCATGAAGCCACACCAAGTGATATTATTCGCCGTTCTTGCGGCATGCATAGGATTGCCATGCCGTCAAACCTAAGCCAGGAATCACCCCCGAAGTCCCTGGAGTCAACCCCGAAGTCCCTGGAGTCAACCCCGAAGTCCCTGGAGTCAACCCCGAAGTCCCTGGAATCAACCCCGAAGTCCCAGGGGATAATTTTCAAGACCCTCCAAACAATGACCACGAAGATGACAATAATACGGCTCCCCCCAGATGATGAGGAGGAGGATCCAGATATCCTGGCAGAAGTAATACCTGGTAATACCAAATGATCGCCCGCAGAGGCGAATAATTCCAAATTATCTATGTTCATATCCTTGCAAAGTTCGTCATCCACCACCCCGTCCCTAAAAAAGGTTATGCTCGCTCCAAAAATTAATAAACACGTTGCTAATTTTTTTTTTTTTTTACAGAATAACCCGCTAGTTGGATAGATATAGAATAATAAAAAAAGTTTAATCAACAAAAATTAATTAACTTTCATTTAATTATCGTTTTATCTTTTGAACTATAGTAGTTGGAATCAATATTAATTTAAAAACTCAATCGATATCAAAAGTCATAATTTCTTTTCAAACTAGAAATGCAAATGCCAAAATAGTATTTATAGCTTTATTTTTATTAAGCGATTTCAACTTTCACAACTTAAGCTGGGAGCTTAAGGCACTCCTGCAATCCAGTTAGGTGGGAGCTGAGGAGAAGGGTGTTTACGGGTTTATCAAGTGAATAAATCAAAATAAGAAATAATTAATTTTAAGACTTTATAGTCTTTTCAAGAATTTGTCCCATTAGAGATGTCTAACTAAAATCGGTGCAAAACGGACTCTATAAAGCAGATCGAAATCTGCCAAAAAAAACCATAAGACAGAAAATATTTTTGAGTACCACACGATTTGGCTTAACCTAGGCTTTTACTGTATAAGTGTTTGATCGGTATAACGAAATGTTCAACATAATTCCATAACAAAAACTATTTACAGTATAAAAAGTATTCGAAGTTAGGCCTACATCTTTGTTTTTGAATTACTTTTATTAAAGCAAAAGATGCCTTTTATAGATTTTTTTTCTTGTTTGATGCAGTTTTAGACTATATTCATGGGTGGCATTTTGTGTGTAAAACTAACCAATCGGCAATGTATCTATGATAGCTTACATTATTTTCCGTTCAAAAGCGTCATTTACTTATAATTTTTTCTATTTGAACTCCGTTATTTGGGAACTTATCTGAGATGCGATGCAGAATTAAAATGAAAATACAGTATGTACCGATTATCCCGGGCTATTTTTGTCTAGTCAGGCCCAGGCTATTTAAGCCTAACCAGGCTTAAAGTTAGCAATTTCGACCTTTTACTGATAGTGCTTGCCTAACCTAAGCAAACGTAAAATAAGCATATTTCATTTTTAACGTAAAATATTTCATCCTTCACTTATAGACAGTTTAATAATAAAAAAAATGCATAAATATGGTTTTGTGATTGAAACTTTTCAAAAAGATCCAAAAACTGTGGTACTCTACAGATCTTAATATTGGAGTTCTGACTTTTTGATTCAATTAAAAATTCAGATGAAAGATAGCTGTTTGAACACTAATGGTCAGCTATGACTGACCAAATGAGAATGATTCCACTTATAAGATTCGAAAAATGTTACTAAAATCTTATTTCCACCGGAATTTTAAAACATGTCTCAAATTCAAACGTTAAAACTATTTACGCATTTTAGAAGGTGGAACTACTGTAGCTTCATGCCCTTCTACAAACTTGTTTCCATCAAACTGCTCCCTACTCATTTTTTAAAGGAACGCAAAAGTTCCAGGGCTTCGGGCGAAAATAATATAAATATGTTACATGTATCATAATTAATATCAGTGACGCTATTCGCATTACTAAAATGAATGCACAAACACCATTTTCTAGCTGTACACCTGTAACACAGCGATAATACTGTATAAACAAACCGTACGGCTTCAGTAAAATTTCTCATATTTCAACTTATCTCGTAAAATAAACCCCTCCCCAAAAACAAATCGAGAATGATTAAATAAATTTGTGAAATTCCCTTCAGAGAGAAGTTACGTAGGCCTACTATCCCTTGGTTCACTCGCCCATTCGGGAACGTGGAAAAACTGCGGTAGCTAATCTACCGTCTATTAATTTTAATCGATACAACTTTCCACCATTAAAAAAAAATGAATTAGTAAACAAAAGAATGATTACCGTATACTGTACTTTAAGAAAAAGAAGCTACTGACTTCGGATGAAGAATAGCAGGTAATTTTGGTGCCAGAGACCACGCGCACTAACATATTATTTACTCACGCACTCGACGATCGCGATTAGCTATGAGAGAAGACGAAAGAAAAATACTGTATTACGTAATATTACTAGGGCTAGATTTCACTTTATACGAAGAAAAAGTTATTTGCTGTAAGTCGCGCACGGCCGCGTACGGCTATGTGTATGGAGGCTTTGAACGACGCACTGACAAGGCACAACATGGCGCTCACCTTTACGTCATTGCTAAACAGATATAAGCCTACGTCACTATGGGATTAACAGTTTAACCGTTATGCAATACAGTACATGTAGTTAAAAAAAATAAAATGCTCCCCAGCTTTTCAGTAAAAGTACACTATATCAACGTTAATTATGAAATAAATTGTTTAAATATAAAGCGTAATTGATGTAAACTTATTTATGGAGAAATAAAATTCTGTAAAAACATTTTATTTTTGTGTTGGCTACACTTATGTTAATTTACTGTATATCAACTTTTTAAAGTTATACTTTTTATGTGAGGGGTAACTGGAAAAAGGATATGACGTAAATGGAACGGAAATAAATCTTACGG
>JAQGAZ010001383.1:0-30513 GCA_034692225.1 Polydesmus complanatus
CTTTCTGAGAGTGTAATGTATTTTAAGGATGTTTCTTTGGTAAAATAAAATTCATTCATTCATTCATTCATTCATTCATTCATATAATGTACTGTAATTGAAAACCATTAACACCGGTAGTTTTTGATTGTTAAAATTCAGCTGACATAAGTAATGCATTTAATACTATATATAAAAATAAAAAAAAAAGTTTTAATTTAGGATTACGATGTAGATTAATATTAATTAATCATTTAGTTAAAAACTGTTTATCTGAGTGACTTATTTGGTCAAGGTGTGCTTATATTGAAATACAGTTTATTAATTTTGTCTTGAATGAGTAACTATCCCATTAAAATATAATAATAATATATCGGTAGTAATACTACTTACCGGTGGGTAAATTAATTAGTTAATAATTTTGCTCCAATAATTTTAGCCATTCGAACAAATATTTGTCATTTTTTTTAATACAGTATGTTCAAAATGTTAAGACCATTTTAATTTCTTTCATAATACAGTATCAATTATTATGTTTCATTAATTATGTCAACCAAAATCTTGGATATAATATTTAATTTGCAGGCTACTGTATTGACTTTATTGATATTTGTAGTAAATATCCAACACGAGCTGCTGTTTAACTAAATTATCCCCAATCGCTTTGCTTATAGCCGCCGAAAATAAGCTAAGGCGTTAATTGAATCGCGCCAAGCAGCAGACTTTTTTTTTTTATCATACAATTCACGAGCATTATTAAATGTTGGAAACGTAAATTGACATTGGACCTTCACATTTTGATATGACGCGTCGTCTGCTGTAAACTCAATTTACTTTCTTCCAGAATCTCCACCTCCCGTTTTCATCGAGCGAGCGAGCGAGCGCGAGGCCACTATGTGGTAATAATGATATATATGGTGGTGAGTGAAGCTATTTTAGTCATCTTGACCATAAATAGCCGTACGAGCATTATATTTGCTTTTATGGCCAGTAGGACATTTTTCTCAGCTCGTGTTTCACCTGATTTATGGCGTACGTCGCTCTCTACATTTACAGTAAAGCCTAAGGAACGACAACCATCGCATACACCCTTCTTTAATCTTAAATTACGCTGCGCTAACGTTGTGATTAGTCTTAGTTAATTAGCTCCGGCAAAAAAAAAAAAAAAACAACTGGGAACTTTATCGATCTAAGCTGGAGAGGGGAGGAGCATCGATCTCATTTTCCTTAATAAGCACCCTGTGGCGTTTCATCAGTTGCTTGGGTCCTGGCTTTATGGGCCCCCAAGATTGATAAGCAATATAAAAAGTGGAAGGAAATATATATTATAGGCTATTTTAAGAATTCTGTGCAGTTCAACAAACTGCACCATTGCATGATACGCCGCATCACATATGATAATACAGTATTAATTTGACACGTTTTCAGAAAAAATATATAAAATAACTCAAAGGTTTTAGGAGTTTTTTTTATTTTTTTTTTATACAAAACTGAAGTATATTTAATTATAATTAGCATATGTTTGTTTACTATGCTTTATGTTTGAAAACCCGTAGGTGATTAAACGCCAAGTTTTTATTTCACAATTTATTTTTTTCTTTTTAAATAAATTATTTTAATACGCCGTAAAGCTTCTACTGCATTTATTAAGCCAGTCAATCAATCTAATTAAGTATTTATTCGTTTCCAAATTTGCATCTGCAAAGCTCATAAATATGCCAATTCTTTAAAAATTTTGGGTTTGCGGGCCCCCTCTAATGCTCTTTTTACAATTTACAGCTCTTCAAAGAATTTACTGCGCAAAACAGGAGATGACTGATATCAACTCTTTGATAGTCTGGTTTTATAATAAAGTGATAGTTATAATAAAATGTATTCATAAACAAGCAATATTTGCTAGTTAAAGTTGTACTTTGTATTGAAAGATCCAGTAAAAAAAAAAAATAATCGAAAAATATGACGTCACTGAGTTGGAGCAATTATTCATTTATATAGCGGATATATATATATTTTTTTTGATTGGGAGGAGGATTGGTGGGTGCAACTTAAGACTGATGCGCGAAGGAAGATAAGAAGGAGGAGAAGGAATAAGAGATAGATGGGAGGGTAGGTGGGTAAATTTAGTTTTAAATATGATCGACGGCGATTCGGTGATGAAGAAAAGAAGATTTAAGGCCGCCCATTTAAGCGTTTTGAGTGATGAAAAAAGATGGCGGGATTGACGTCACGTGCGGCAAATGACCGCCGCTGTACTTATTTACTCGGGCGTTGGGATTTCGAGTGCTTAAATTTTAGTAGGGCAAGTGCGCGGCGGAGATTGATGAGCAGATATCTTCCGTCTACTACTGTCTGGCCATTAACGGAAATGACATATTAGATTATCGAATTTTTATTTCGAACGAATTTTTCGATGTCAAGCGTAGAACTAGAAATTGTACGTTTTAAGCTTGGAATTAATGCCAACACATATTATGAGCACAAAGCCAACCCTGAAATGTATTTATTAAAACAGAGAGAGAAAGAGAGAGAGAGTGAACTTTAAAGGACACATTATTCTGGCTTCTGTTGTCTCCCAAAGTTCTTACCAAAAATCCGCTTGTCAAAGCAAAATTTGTTTGGTATCTCAAATTAATTTGTGATCGTTTCCGATTGGTAATTACAAAATGTCAACTGAGTTTCTATCTATTTGTGATTGTTGTTGATATTGCTTTTGTAGATTTTAAGGTGGATTTGCTAAAATTGATTAATCAGTAATGAAGGATGAATGTTTTGGTGGAAAGATGGAATAGAAAAATCAAAAAAAAAAAAAAAAAAAATCAAATAAATTTCTCAAACTGAAATTTTGATATAGCATCGTAGAGTTTAGACGGTTTGTATTATCTGGAAGCGATTTGTTGTGCTTATTTTTTGACTTGATAATTAAGCTGCATTAAATAATTATTAGATACAGTAATTTTAAAATTAATGTCAAAAGTTTGATTCCATCAACCGGTAATTGGTACTTGTAGATTTTCACCGATGTTAACGAGTTAACAGATTGTTAAAAGGTGCGAAATGAGTGAGTTTTAATGTTATTCGTGCTATTTTGTCATTAAAACTGCTTTCGTAGTTACTTTTTTGCGTTTTTTGGTTTAATTATCTTTAATAGTATTCAACGTTCAAGGCTATTGACGATGTTTACGGCAGTTATAGTTTCCATGTAAATGCAAAACAAATAAAAAAAAATAATCCCTAAAAATGAAGATACAAGTTATTTAAATTTGCAACCAAAAAAAAATATAGAATAAATTAAATTTTGAAATTATTAAACATCGAGTTACTTGGGTAATGTAACCATAGTAACCAAAATTGAAATTATGAAATATTATAAGCATTATTAATTTCATCTAATTTCGATGGGAGGTATCTTTCATTTCAGTACCGAATTAATAAATCATAATAATTATTATTAAAAATGAAAGCAGCCTTTAAAATAGTTATCAGCCTGACTGTATAATATTCTTTTTATCGTTTAATAAATATTTGAAACCTGTAATTATTATTTTCTAAAAGATTCAAACGAAAATCAGCCACCGTGATCTAAATAACGAGATGTAACTGTTCACCTTTAATTATTTCTTTTCGCCGTTCAATTTTAAAAGTAGGCTACAAAAATTTCTAACTAAGACAGTCCCAATTTGTTTGGTTTTCATTTTCATCTTCTTTTTTTTATCATCTTGATTTTTTTTTTTCTTCTACTTCTACTTCTTCGTCTTCTCCTCCTCTGGTAATTCTCGTTTTTATTTTCGAATTGGAAGTGAATTCCGACTTTCCTCATTTTTTTTTCACCCTCTCTTTCTCACTTTTACTTTTAGGTTACAAGAAGAACAAATCTCAATCGGCGATGCTGCGATAGATAGTGCGAGGGATGATGGGGAGAAAGTGGTGGTGGATGAGGGAGGGAGGGGAGGATGATGTTGGAGATAGGAGGGGTGAAGGGGAAGATGGCGACGGGAAAAGGAATGGAAAATGGAAATTTGTCATTCTGGTAAGAAGAAAAAAAGGAAGGGGAAAAAAAAAAAAAAAAATAGGAGAAAACGAAAGGCGAATAAATCTGAGTCGGAATGCGATGAACACTTTGCTCGATTTGAAAAGTATTCCTGCCTGCACTAGATGTATGCACATGCGCACGCACGTACACGATACGCATCGGCTCGTGAGTCCAATCGGATCGCCAAAGACAATGGCTTTTCGATTGACATAGAAGCCGAACAAGGAATATATTATGAAATAGCTAGGTACTGACGCACTGGGACTAGACATAAAGTGAACCGGGGTTCCCAATTATTATTGAACGTTATTCCGATAGGCGTGGTTTTTGTGTGTCGGACTATTTTTTTTTTTACTTAGTTTTTCCCTCTTCGAAGAAGATTTTGTATAGACTTGGAATGTTAAACATTATAAAATTATTATTTTGTTTTACTTTTACGTTTGTCATATAAAACTTTTGTAAAATTGCTTTCAACCTGCGTGATGTTTCTTCTCTTATAATGAATATTCGTTGAATAATTAATTTGACAATAAATTTCAAAAATAAACAATTACAATTATCCGTATCACTTTATTTTATTGAAGCATTTTTTAAACAATATTTAGCATTTTAATTGGACCTTAGCATGAGAGAGAGCATCTCAAAAATTGGGGCCTTAGACATTGGTCTTAAATGAATGGGCAATGAACCGGCCGTGTTATTAATTTAAAATTAGGCCTTGAATTTTCACTCAGTTTCTTTACCGATCATCTTTAAATTTCCGAGCATTTCTAAATTACAGTATTTGTACATTTTTCTTACATTATTCCTACATAATAATTGATAATAATTGAATAATAATAATTGAATAATAATTAAAAATTATAAAAATGAGCAAGGTGAAATAATCTTAAATTGATTTCTTCATTAAGATTATTCCTAGTTTTCTATGTACCGTAATTAATTTAATGAAACCGTTTCGAAATATTTCCGATCAAACTCGGAACCTTTTTAATCACGCTCTATCGTTTCGAGCAAATAACTCGGGAGAAAAAAAGTTTGTTTAGAAAGCGAAGACGAATAATTCAAATTCATGGTTGTCGACTCGGGGTTTCATTGCCTAAAGAGTCGATCTTAAAAAGAGAAGGAAGGGGGGGGGGGGGAGGGATGACGTCAAGATGAGTGATCGTAAACTAATTAAACGGAATAGGCAATAAAGGCAATTGTTAAAAATCTTTGCGCTCAAGTGAGCGTGCGCGCGCGCGCCCAAACACTTATGACGTCACCGAAGCGAGTGCTGAAAAGGCGCTTAGTCATTTGTCTCTCCGGGATAGTAGTGCGAGTAGGGTTAGAGTATAGGGTAACTGGTTGGCGTGCCTCTTGGTCATTCGCCACTATCGCCCGCCATATTTAATCAACATGAGAGTTGAGGTGTTTAATCAGGCTTATCGTTTGCAATGACTTATTTCATCTTATTCCGAGCGGGTGGGCGGGGCAGCAGTAAGTGTGGGTGGGAGGGGGGGGGGGAACGAGAAGAGGTCAATACAACAATTAGCCGCGTGGAGCGAGATAGAAAATGGCGGGTTGCGTCTACACTGCGCGATTTTTATTCATTGCTTTCTGCTAATTTGTTATTCGTCAAGTCAAGCGATTAATTAAGCTTTGTTATTTAAGTCCGATGAGTTTTGCTTTCCGTTCGCTAGCGTCGACTGAGTGAAAGATGAAATGGGCGGAGTTAACACTTCGTACGACTTAAGCCTACTTCCGCAACTATTAATTTTTTTTTTATATACTGTATATACAGTATTTATTATTATTATTATTCAGCTTCTCATTTGGTTAATGAGACTGCTGCACCTTTTTTTAGCACTAGAATGATACGTGCAAATAGTTCGAGCCCAGGTTGATCGCGCTCTAGTAGTAGTATTATTTCTTTGCCGGATTAAAAATAAGATTGATAGTCTTGAAACTTATTTTTAAATAACTTTTTTCTTAAACGCATTTTTATATTGTTGTAATAAAAAATATTTGAAGAATTTTCTATTTGAAATAAAAAAGCGACCGAGAAATTCTTGATAATTTAAGCTATCTGATTTATGAAGGAGATTATGATTGTCTTTATGTGTATGCATATATTTTTATTAGTTACGAGAAGGGAGGGAAAAAATAGAATTTGATGCGCAATCAGAGATTCATGTTTTCTTGAAAAGAATTTTATTAAATGAATGAATAAACAATAAACAAAAATAGAATTGGAAAAATGTTAAAGAAAATAATAATAATAATAAGAAAAAAAAATTGATTTTACCGAATAGGATTTTTATCTACTTCATCTTAGAAGATTAAATTTAATGGCAGCACTCGTGTTTACAATATTTTCAAAGTAAATTTTTTTTCAACGTTTTATTTGGCGCTTTTGACAGATTTAAAAAAAATTACAGTAAAACGATAATCTGATGAGAAAATTTTAAGGAAGAAAATAAACATCATTTAATTACTAATGTTAAAATTATTTTCATTTATTGTACAAATTCTATTAATGTATCGTGTTCAAAATTTAAAATTATAAAAACTTTTATTACAGTTATAAAGTAGTTATTATGGCTTGAGATATAGCGTTACTCCATACGTAACGTCATTTTTTGGGTATCTCGTGGCAATCATAATGTATTCCTCTTGTAAAATAAAATGTATGTTATTCCGTCATGAAAATACGTTTATCTCAGCTATAAGCTATACGTTAAAGGAAAAATCAAAACAGCATTCTTTTTCTTTTCTTTTTAATGACTTATAATTTTTGTTTCTCTTAAAAAACAGTGAAAATAAATCTTCTAAAAATCTGTATAAGTCTAAACTCTAGATATTGTAAGTGCAGTAATCTAAATAAGAACCGTAGGTCTATCTAAAAGTAAAATGTATGGTAGAAATAATGTTTAGTATAAATGGATGCCTATTATTGTACTATAATAATTATACAGTACGTAGCCTAGGTACTATAGGCAAAGTCGTGCTAAAAGAATCCGACAATTATAAATTCATTGATCTCCAACAAAATGTTGTGCGGATTTTAGGTTACCGGTACTCGGATATAGCGTCATAAAAATGTTTGATTGGAGTGGGCCTTTTCTGTCGTTAAAACCGAGTTCTATTGTAGTTAAAAAATAATGAATTTTTTACGCAGTTGTATAATATTTATTGGAGCAGATTATTATTAACTTATGATATTGTATTCTCAACAAAAAAAAAAGTTTATTCAACGTGAAATTCATAAAAAGAAAGTTGTTGAAACAAATTTAAAAAGTTTAAAAAATGGTCTAATCACAGTGGCTTATTTAAAAGTTATTGCAATAAAATAACCAATAGCCGCTACATGTAGGCCTACTACCGTATCGTTAATATTTGAGTGGAATAATAATTTGTCAATGCGGCATTCAAAATGCAATATTATATTTTTGTTTCAGGTTTGGCGGCAAGTTTAAAGGTCGCCCAAGTTGTGACATAAATATTTATCGTACTAATAATTTGCGATGTTTTATTTTATTTTTATATTCGGTCGTCTGCTCTCCATCTATTCATCCGCCATTTTCCACTTCCTCTCCTTCTCGTACACACGCGACGCTTGCTTTTACTCGCTTTTCATCGTCGTTTCTACAGTACTTTATTTTAATATACGGCCACTTTTTATATTTTTATGTACACGAGGCGAACTTTATGTACTTCTTTTTCCTTCGCGCACCGCTCCTAGGCTGTGTAGGGCCACGAATCCTTGAAAAATGAAAGTTTTTGTTGTAAAAACAAGTTGCGTGTTGAGATATTTTTGTAAAACGACGCCAGCGAAATTTTATACCGCGGTTGACGTTTGTTTTATAGCTCCTCCTTCCACCCGCAAACACTACCCTACCCACCTTCTTTATTTTTTTATATTTTATTTAGGGGCCGCGCGAGTGAGTGAGAGATATTTCACTTAATATAAAAAAGAAGGCGATTAGATATTATATGAGCTTTAAGCGGAGTTGGGGGAGGGTAAATGTTTATGAACTGCGCTTGTGACGTCATTTCGACCGGTTAGATAAACGTTGTAAAGAAAAAAAAAAAAAAACAAGGTAAGAGTGGGGTAGGGGGATAAATACTGCGGCGGGAAGTGTCCACACACACAACTTATTGACGCTACTTCCGTTTCACAAAAAATGCAAAATGGCTATTATAAAAGTAAAACCAAAGAAATTGGATTTTTTTTACCCTTCATTTTGTTCCATAATAAATGTATTTTTCATAGGGGTTTTTTTTTAAAAAAGATTGTAACAGAAGAAATTATTGAATTTTAAAAATACAATATTTACGTTTCTACAGTTACCTATAGCAAAATAGACGAAACTGTAGTAGCATGACGGATAAGCAAATCATATCAAAATAAAAAGGGGATAAAAGTTCCATTTATTTTATTATTTTATTTTCATTACTTAACCGTTGTTTTTTTAAAAAAAAAAATTATTTTTACTCATTTTAAAAAAGCTTTTTCTTTATTCAATGCATTTTTCTTTACATTTGCATTTAACTACGTCACAAAGTGCATACGTTTTTCATGTCATTCAAAATGACTACAGTATAACGTAAAAATATATTTGATTTTTGAGATTAAAAAGTACTTTAAATTATTTGCAAAAACTATATAAAAGCACAAGCATGATTATAAAAAATGATAAATATTGCAATTGAAAACCCAAATATATGAAGTAAATAAACTGAAAATGGTACAATGTTTGGTAAATAGCGTTAAAAATAGAAGTAAAAATTTTGTTGTTAACTTTCTAAAGTTATTTAAATCAAGGAAATACTCGCGTAAAATATTTACGCGTTTATTATTTAGATTTATATAATAAATTTGATTTTGCGGCAATTACAAAATCCACTAGTCATACATCCGAAATGAACTTAATTTTCTCACTAATGAATTTGTGCACTTAATAATAATTTTATTATTAAAGGAAGAAATATATAGGAATTGGGTTGGGTTAATTAGCATATTTTCGAGAATATAAAAGTGTGGCAAAATTAAGTTTTTTTAGGGAGGGAGGGGTATTAAAATTCTAAAAGTGAGAGATTTGGAATGCTAAAAAGGGTCATTAAAAGTCGTTTTTAGTCAACCCCTAAAACTCTCATTGCTCTGCGTAAGATGGCTATAAAGATTTAACTGATATTTTCAAACGGCGCCAAACTCTACTCTGTTCCAATATTATTATCTGCACGCATTAATTTACTGTAATTAGTGTGCTAATTACGTATTCCACTCCTTTATATCTATATTTTTTTTATGATTAAATAAAAACTAAAGATAAACTTTTCAAACTTCTTTATACCCGTCAATAAATAATTTAAATAAATAAGATAAAAACATTTTTTTTTTTTTTTTTGAAAAAATAAAGAAAAATTAACTGATCCCTTCATTAATTATTTTCATTGTATTTTTGAAGAAAAGAAAAAAAAAACACGAATTCTTTTGTTGAGCGAAGCAATTACGCACGTGCAGAGTCAGCGTTGACTCGGTGAATACAAAAATCATCAATTATGCAAAGCGCTATAATTTTCTATAAGTAGACTAAGCAAATAAATCGATAATTACACGGATATATATATATTTAAAAGAGTAGGCGTAATTATCGCTAATCGCGAGAGTTGAAAAGTTTATTAGAGTTTTACCTGCAAACGAAGCCAATATCCGTGACGATTGGCTGATGAGGAAGAGGAAACACAAGCAAATCCTTAAGCAACATTTGATCGAAGAAGAAAATCCAAGCATAGATTATGACGTAGTATTATGACATTGACTTGCACGGCACACACTTTCGCACTACCTCCGCACACTGAACGACGAAGACGACGCTATTTTTTATTATTATTATTAAATTTAATTCGCGGGAGATTTCACACATCAAATTTTCTCCGCTTTTTTTTCACTTTTTTTTTTTAATGGAAAAAAAAAACTTATTGATTTATTTTTAGGATTTTTATTTGTTTAAGCCACAAACAAGTGTTCTCCTGGCTTATTTTAGCGGCTGAATAAATCTTTGAGGAGTGAAGGAACGAGTGAGAGAGATGATGAGGGTGGTCGATCGTTGTTGGTAGGGGTATTATTTTTATCTTGGCGCCAAATGATAAACGATGTGCGTTGCGCGAATGTAACAGCTCGAATGAGCGTAGCCCGGCTACAACGCCGTCAAAGACCGCTGCTGCTTCTGCTGGCTGGATATCGGAGCGCATGCGCGGTGAGAGATGGAGCTTAAATCCTCCCACGGTGATGATACCTTTTAAGTGTGATGCTATGCTCAGCTGTGGCAGAGTATTAACCAATAAGAAGCCAGAGAGTAAAATCATGGAAGAGGATAAAGAAAGAAGAGATGTCCAACTAAGTTAAGTCAAATTTACAAATGTAAACAAAATAGGAAAAGCAAATTAATAATGTGCTGTGTGTGTGTTCAGCGTGCGTCGTTTGTTGAGTTAAAAAAGAACATTAGACAAGCAGCACATTCCCTTGGGATAAGATGAGATCATAGTTGCGCATTTGTCAATATAAATAGTAACGCTAAATTATTCGTTGAAAAAAAAAATATGTAGTTTTAAATTCTTAATTAATTTTACTTTGAAAAATTGAAAATTTAACATGGCATTAATTTTTTTGTTTTTTAAAGCAAGCTTTAAGTTTACGTATTTTCTATATGAAGAAACAAATGCATTAAAATGATAATTGAGCATTTTTATACCGGTAGATGTAATTTACAGATTTTGGATTGCTTATGGTTGGTTATTGTAGTGTTGCGCATTGTAATTTTAAATGGAGAGGAAAGCGAGTTTAGAGATGAATTTAATATGGTATAGTTTCTGGTAGAAAAGGTAGCCTGCAGATTAAAAAATCAAAACCGCAGAAGCTCGAGAGCAGAATATTACTTTGTAGTATTTTTTTTTTTTTTTTTTTGAGTTTCACCGACTGTCATTTATTTATTTTGTGATAGCGGGCATCTACGTCCTGATACGTACACGAGACCTTAGTTTGAAAGCACGGAGAGGGGAATCTTTTATGTTATCTTGAGAGCAATCTTTATTCATGATGCGTAATGTACTAATGCTTTTGCCAGCATTCAATTTTTTTCTTCTTTAAAGACAAGGTTATTTTATATAATCTAACTACATGGTTATTTTAGTGACAAGGTCTTCAAACAAAGGCAATACTGTGGTTTTTTTATTGACCAAATATTGTAATACATTTACTGTAATAACAATTGGCAATTCAAAAAAGGATATACAATCTTGAACTGTCGAAAATGTAGTTATTTTTAGATGCAAGACTGTAAAAAGTTTGCTCAAGATAATGACCGAATTGTTTTCTTACCCATTCTACGGTACACGTTTTAGGACAAATGATTAATTTAAAATCTTACTGCAAATTAAAAAAAGAAAAATGGACGAATGGTGTCATAGAAAAATTTGTGCTTGATATATATACATATTATTCTGCACTAGGATTTCCATTATTAAAAATGTCTACCTACTTTTATTTATTTTTGATATATTAAATCATACTGAGCCAGGGTGAGTTATTCAATGTCCATAATTTGTTTACATTTTGCGGTTAAATTTGAGCAGTTTTGACCATAAAGATGAATAGAGGTCATTTTCGAGCCTCGTTTGTCCACTTTATTAATGGTCTATAAAAGTTAGGCATTAAGTAGCCCAGTGTATTTAGATACGATCTTTCATCTCGGCCTCCACCTCATCCCCTCCTCTCTTTTTCCTTACGCATGCCGGGTGATAGTAAGGGGGGGGGGGGGGGGGGGGGGGGTTAGAATTGATGTTGCGTTTGATCGTCGGTGGCGGCGCTTCATAAACTTCTTTTCCGTATTTTTTCCCCTCCCCCCACCCTTTAGTCGAATGCCGCCGTAGATGTCGCCACTTCCATCCATCATCCATCCGTATGTAGCGCGCAACGTAACGTAAAAAATTGAGTGTAGAAAGCTATTAATAAATTTTTATAGTCTTAAAAACACGTACAGTTTGTTTTCATTTAATGATTGAAATAATCGATCGATACTATCGCAACACTCTTTGCCAATCGATCCTCTTCTATATAAGACGTATGGAAAGAAGAAAAAAGAAAGTTAACGTACGGTGTTGGGTTACGTCGCGTGGTGCGGTATGTAACGTAAGGGCAATGATGATAAATGGAGAAAATAAAGCAAAAAAAAAAAAAACTTTTTTTTTTCTTCTTCTTCATCTCAACTAATATGAGGGTCGAATGGGGTTTGGTTTTAGGTAGGGATAGGGTTGAGGCGAAATAAAAAAGGGAGATAGGAGGGGTGGGTGGGATTTATTATTGTTGTTTTTATTTTCTGCGCCAACGACGTTATTTCAAACGCTCGACGATTTTTCGACGCCAACGACGACGAAAGGTGAATTTGAAAACGCAATAAATTGCACTCTGATCGAATGTCCTTCTCCCCCCTCCTTCTTCCCCTCCCCCCCCCCCCCCCTTCCCAGTCTCACCCCGCCCACTTTCTACGCGCCGCTTTAAAGAGAGTTATAAAAGGGCTTTTTGGTAGAAGTAGTATCCAACGTAAATCATGTGGGGTCCACGGCACATAAAATTCACTCGTAAAACTTCAAACGCGATCAACTTTTCTTTCTCTTTTTTTTTTATATGCGTGTGTAATAATTATGCGCGTGCGCGCGGGCGTCCAGGTTTGTGACGTCACTACGCCAACTCTGGTCCAAAAGGGTCGTGACGTCACGGCGCGGTGATGGATGGCGCTTAATTACATTTGCTTTTACGCTCCATCACGTGATTAGCTTTTCTCTTAATTTTTCTTTTTTTTTTGAGGGGGGGGGGGGGGGGGCTCTGTTTCTTCTCCGGATCGTTTATTTGAATGCGGTGAGATAGATGGGCTACAAACGCGCCCTCTGGTGGCCAATCAAGAAATGGGTGAGGAACGCTAAGAGAATGAGCCTATTTTTTATTTATTCATTTAAGCCGGCTGTTTGCTAGATAGATAGGTGAGAAGGAAGTAGGTGGGTAGGTGATAGGGCGGGGAGTGGGGTTTTTTTTTTTTTTTTGATGTGTCCGTAGGGTCCCATTGAATTGAAGAGTTAACGTCGACTCCAGTGGCCAATACACTTATACTAAATGAGCTATTCATTTGCTGTGATTCCCTACTTAAACATACGTGGTGAAGGATATAGTGTTGAGGTATGGATGGTGTTGGTATATTGATGAAAGAAAGGAAGCTCCGAACATCTTTTTTTTTTTTTCCCCCGACATTCAGATTAATGGTAGTAGACACACTTTGGGTTAAACCTTGGATACTCCACTCTGATAAATCTCGGGGAAAACCTGATTCAGCACATTTTAACTCGTACTATTAACATACTTTACATTTTTGTCGGCTTTTTTTGTTTCTCCCCCTTTTAAATCAAAACGATTTGTTGCAGTAAAATAATCGAAATTTAAAGTTTATTACTGTAGCGTAATTTTGTAATACCGTACGGTTTGAATGTAAATAATTTATAGACTTTTTCTTTTAAAAGTTTTCTCTTCATTTAATTTGAAATGGCTTTTCTATGTGGTGTCGTTATTGCTTTGAATCTTTCTTTGAAAAAGAATGAACCTACATTATAATATTATAATGTAATTAAAGTTATTACTAGACTCAGTGGTGCACTTAAAGGGATTCGTAAAGCTGATTGATGTGAAGCACAACTGAAGGGTTGTAAAAATGTATTAAATTTAATACTTTGTCAGCATTTGGCAATGCTGACAATAACAATTTATATTTTTTTATATGGTTGTTTACGAATTTGTGTGCATTATTAACGTTATTTTTATTTACTTTTTGTTATTAAAACATCATCATTACGTTGTTTTTTTTTAAAGAAAGTTTTTTGGGTAGGGCTTATGTATTGAACTTTTTTTGTCGTGTAGTTTATAGATTTATAGAGGTCTTCATTAATAATTATTAACCATTTGTAAACAAATTAAAAAGTTTAATTAAATATTAAATTTGTTGTTTAATTAAATATTAAATTCAAGTTGTTTACTTTACCGGTATGCTAGCTGCGAAGAAACCTATTGCGTAGTTTGTTTAGTTTTTATTAACGTTTGTACGAGTATAATAGCGAGTAAGTTGTTATTTCGCGTGTAATTGTTTGACTTGTTTTAACTTTGAAAGTGCAATGTAGGTATTAATGCGCTTAGTGTTAATTAATAAATAACGAGAAATGTAAAGTTTAAAACTTAGATGTTTACTTTTTAATGTGGAAGCTAAAAAAGCTACAAACGACACCGTCAGTCTCAAAGAATAATAATTATTTATTTTGTTAATTTTATTAGTTTTTTTTTTATTTATTTATTTATCTTCTTTTTAAAAAAAATTGTTAAAATATTTTTTAAGTGGTATTTAGCCGTTTTAATTAAATAGTTTGCATTTTATTAAAAAAAAAGTTAATACTCCGAATATTTACTCTAAAACGCTATGCAGTGTAATTATGCATTAAATTGTAAAAAGGGCGCTTAATTATTTAAATGCATACCGGTATTTGTTTATTTATTTATTAATTTTTTTTTTTTTTTGATTTTTTGCGATCAATTATTTAATTGAATGCGAATAACTCGTTTTCAATAACGCAATATAGTATTCGTATTGCATTTAAAAATAATAAAATTATTTTTTGTTTTGCAGTTTTGCATATTGTTATATTTTAATTTAAACCAAGTATATTTTAATTAAAAACTAAAATCTTGCCTTTATTTTGCGTTTATTTAGTGCCACGTTGCTTTCCAATTTGTTAAATGAAACGTCAAATCCCAGAGAAACCGAAGGAACAAGAGCAAGATGATCTTGAGGTACGGTAAGCAAATCTTTTATTTTCTCCCAACCTTTTTGTTTCGTTTTTCTTTGTACTGTACTGTATTTAAAATGTCTCCGTTTCTCTTAAATTAACTACTGTACTGACAATCGATATCTGGGATTAGGTTGATTAACGCTATACAAAATCTAAGCTGTTATTGAAAAAGCAAAGACTGTTCAGTGATCTGAAGGGTATTTTCCGTCAATCGAAATCAATTCGAGTGCCTTTATTTAATTGTATATATAGCGGAAGCACAACTTCGCATTGAAATTGTATTTAAAAGTAAATTTGTGAAGGGGGTGGCGGTTGAGTGGAGAGGAGAAGGGGAGGGGGGGGGGGGGAATGGGTGAGTTGACGCCGGAAGGACCAATCTCACTAAAGTCTAAACAAACGATTTTTCATATATTTCTATACATCAACTCGTCGCGTTGGTTAGTATTAGTACGCGTGTGCGCGTGCGTGTACATGTCTCTGTTTGTACACGTTGAATTGATAAGAACAAAAGGAAGAAGACGTTTTGTTGTTGTTGTTTTGGCCGGAAGCGAATGATTTTTCTTTATTTTTTTTTTATTTTTTCCTCCTCTACCTATATTGAAAATGATTTTTTTTACGCTCAACGCCTGTGTTTACAAGTGATGAAAACACGTGACCCGATGACGTACAAAGCCCCTCAAATTGATAAATAAACATACACAACTATGTGTAACAACAAACTTTCATTTTATTCGTTTATATATTTTTCTCATCGATTTTTTTCCCGCCTCCTCGGTCTCTCGCTTTATAATATTTCTGAAGCGAATTTTATTTCATAAGAGAAAGAAAAAAAATGGGAATTAAATTGCACTTATTAAAATAATTGGCTATCATTGAAAAGCCTAATAGCGACTGCCAATCAATCAAACTATTGATATTAAAAAAAAAATTGTATACCGGTAATTAATTTAATTTGGTAATTTCAATCGATTTTTTTTTTTTTTTGCTTATTTTATTTCATTATTATTTTATTTTTTTTGTTTTGTTCTGTAGTTGCAATACAGTAATTATAACAAACTAGACAAAAGAATTTTCTTTTAAAGAAAAGAAAATGACATTTATTTTTATACGGTAAACTTTTAAATTTAATTTTAAAATTTTTTATTTATTAAATTTATTTATTTATTTTATATTTATTTTTTTGATTCGATTTTGAAGTGTTGCTTTGAAATATTTGTGAGTGACCTTTTAGTTTGACCTTTTCAATATCTTCTTTCACTTTTTTCATATTTGACAAAAGGAAAAATGAAATTCGAAGTTTGGGTGGTTGGGTGTGGGTGGGTGGAGGTGGTAAGATGAGTGGGTGGAATAAAGAAGTAGTAAGAGCTCCTTCCACCCTACCGTAGCGTGTATGTGCGCGTGCTTGCTAGCGTGTTTGGGTCTTACAAAAGGTTATTTTTTTGAATTTAGGACACTTCTTCGCCCACCACATCCATCCACCCTCTCGATCCAGCGAATTTCTTATTTGTTGTTTTTCATATTTATTTATTTTTATTATTTGCTCGTTTGACGTCATTCGAGCGTTTATTACGTCGCTAAACGCCATTTCTCGGCGTAACGTTATGTTCGGGAAGTGAGAGAAGGGATTGGGAGGAGTTTTGAATGTTGTTGAGCTTTCGACTCGATTTGCTCCAATCAAATTCTAAAACAGCTCTTAAAAATGTTTATTTATTTATTTTTTTCTACGAAAGGTTTGCGAGCACATTTTTACATAACCGGAAGTAGATTTTTGACCATTATTATAATATTTTGTTTATTTAGATACAACTCCTTGTAAAAATGTCAAGCTATTATAATACGCTCTCGAGCACGTTTTCCGACGCATTTCAACTACTGTACATTTGTATGCATACTGTAGATATCTCTCTCTCTCTCTCCATCCCTCTGGCGGTGAAAATCATCTTTCGATTTGGGACGCAAGATATGTCTAATAATTGTTGTTGTTGTTGTTCAAGTTGAAGAGCTTTTATCTAATGGACTTTCATTAACTAAATCCCACTAGGAGCGTGTTACGAGTGTAGGTAGCGCTACTGACAATAAAATTCGAAGGAGGAAGTGGAAACAGAGAGGCTAGGTCTAGGATAGAAACGGAAGAGAATGAGAAAGAGCGTGTGCAACCAAATCAATTGTGATAAAAAAAAAAGAAAGAAACCCGGCACTGTTAAATCTATCACACACGCGTACAAAGCG
Organism: Polydesmus complanatus; assembly: GCA_034692225.1. NCBI lineage: Eukaryota > Metazoa > Arthropoda > Diplopoda > Polydesmida > Polydesmidae > Polydesmus > Polydesmus complanatus. The sequence goes on from JAQGAZ010001383.1 coordinate 17,105, forward strand.
TAGGGCGATTTTAGCGCCAACTGTCGGGGAATCTTTTCTTTCTCGGTCTAATGTCAATAGAAAACGGATCTCTTTTCTCTAACTGAAGGCACTTAAGTTCCTTCACTCAACATGCAACTATTGTCTTCAATCTGATTTACTTTAATTCCAGTAACAGACTGAAAGATGGCGACTATCCCGTCTCTTTGTGTGCGCGCGAGTGCTGCCACTCGGCCCGCACGCGATACTAGCGCCGCGCCGCCATTGAGTTGTTTCAACTGGATAAATATTTAATTTTGGAAGGAAATTAAATCTAACCTTAAACATTTTGTCATCATCAAGTTTCTTCCGCTGTTCACTCTCCTTCTTCCGTCTCTTTCTCCCCTATCAGTCCCTCCCCACCCCTGCACCTCGCTCTTCTCTCGTTTCATTCCACAAAAACAAGCGCGTGGAAGTGGAGGGAAATAAGAGCTAGCTGAAAACAAATTTGATTTGAATTAAAAAGAATGATGGCAAATAATGACGTCATCGCGATCTTTGTTTTCCCCTCCAATGCGTTTCATCCCGCCAGCTTAGTTATCCCATTGGCATTGCTCGAGGCGTTGCAAAAGCGGACTAAAAAACAATCAAATTTTTAGTTTGCTCTAGAGTCTAGATAAAAGTTATTATTATATTTTTTTTTTTATAAACTTTTTGATGATGAAGAATATATTTGGCAGAATAATGATAAATAGAGACATTGCAGATGAAAAAGAGAACTTGTTGCAAGTTATCCACTAGGTTTTAAGCAAACGAATAGGCTAAATTATGCAATGATGTACAAATAAAATTTTAGATTATTTTTTTAAACTTGATTTTGCGGTGCGGCATAAAACCAATGAGACTTTTTATTATTAAGTATTTATTACAAAGTTTCTATTTAATGTTACCGTAGCTTTACCTATGTAGAGGCTTAAAAGAGCTACTCACTGATGGCTTTAAATCAAAAGAGCTTTTGAAAGGGATCCAAAACTTCACTTGTTTTCCTGATTTGTACTCTGTTTTGTTGCTTCAATTGAAAATCTACTTGAAAGATGGCTATTTGAGCACTGTGGGCCATCAATCAAAAGCAGCGATTGACCAATATTATTGCGGTTACAGAGTTCCAATATTGTTACTAAGAGTAGGGAGGGTGAGCAGTTTGTCTAGGCATCTATTTTAAAGGTTCTGGCATTGATTTGAATTTTTATAATGCACTTACTTTTGTGCAACACCGTGTATTATCCAACATTTCAGGACTAGATGTAATAAAGCATCTGCATAACAAATTTATGTAGAATGCAGTTTTTGGCTTTGGGTTTATGTAAATTATAAACCATTTTTGTTATAACGGTAACGCAAACTATTACCGGTAGGCCCTACTGTATTAACAATTTAAACAAAATTTCAGTTTACCAACAACAAATTTTAGGTTTCGCAATATTTTTTAAAAACATTTTGTCGGTGCACTTTTACGTTCTTCTCAATAACATTATAGGTAATTTTTAAGTTTTTATAAGATAAAAAAAATTGGTTTTTGGTTTGGTTTATTTCCTCGGTGGACTTACATTGAATATAATTTATTTGTTACTCAAATAAAGTTACTTAAAAAAAAAACCACATCCCCAAAACTACAAATGTAGGCTACATTTATGATGTTGGAGCATCATTTATAGATTGCATCAATGTCAAAAAATAAATTGTTATTTCGTTTAGAAAAGTAGAAAGTTTTGTACGATTGACTATATAAAAATTTCTATCTTAAGATGATGTTTAGATTATGTCTATTTAATTCTTTAGTAAAATTTTTTGAATTTTCTATTTTAGAAAATAGACTACCGGTACGTATAAGAAATAATGAAAAAGAAGTTGAATGGTTAATATTTTTTTTCTTCTTTTTGCTAAAGCCGATTAACCGAAAGTCTTCTAGCAATGCTAGAAACTTAAAAATTGTGTGGTTAAAAGAGAAACTTGGAAAGTTTTTTTTCTTTTTTTATAAAATATATTTTTTTGGTTAATTCAAAAAATATGAAAACGAAATAAAATTAAAAAAAATTGACATTTCCCATAAATAAAATTTTTTAGGATAAAATGTTTGATGGAATATTTAAAATATTAAAAAAAAAAAAAAAAAATACACGGTATGAATTTTTCTTGCAAGTTGGTCAAAAATTATTTATGTTTTAAAATTATTTTTTACTGTACATGTACAGTATTTCAATGTTCTCTGTGTACAGTATTTAAAATATAATTATGCAAAAGAGATAGGTGAGCGTACCTACCGCGTTATTGTATTTCGACATTCAATACTGTAATGTACTTCAATCTTATCGGGGATATTTGAAAGGCTGTAAAACACATGGGACTTAAAGTTCCTTAACCGAATTTTTATTGAAACATTATCAAGGAATTGATTAAGTTTATTAACTAAAATATCAGTGCTGCCTTTTTTAGATGTAGGCTACCTCTCTTTGATATCAACTAATATGAAATCAAATTATAATGGAAAGCAATTGCTCATTAATTAAATTTGCGATAAATTAAAAATGCCGCGCTTTTAATCCGGACATTTATTAATTGAGACATCAGGAAGCGCAGTTTTTAAAACCATGATATTACATTAATGATATTTGACGATCCTTTATTCGATATTACGTCATTCAAATGGATAGGATTTATTGCTATCGCGGTTTATTCGCCGACAACTTTACTAAAACTTTTAATTCTCGCCATTGCTATTTTTTACCATCAAAAAAAAAAAAAAAAAAAATACCGGGATAAATTGCTTAGGAGGGGTGTTAATGAGAATGCGAAGTAATTGATGGTTGTAGAATAAATTAACAAATCTCAATTAACATAAACATAAACACATTTCAGCGTTTAGTGTTAATCGATGCGGGCTGTTTCCTGCTTCATTTTGTCATTCGCACGCTCACAACTGACGAAAAACGGAAGTTAGATCTATAATCCGATTAATTAAACGAATTGCTACAATTTATTTCCTGTTTCATTTTGAATAGCAAATTCCCGTTTCCAATGCATTAGCTGCTATCCACTACCATCATCTATATTGCGTCGGCGAAAGAAGCAGAAACCGTCGTTGCCCTTTTACAGCTGTTCAAATAATAAATAGAAGTACTATAGAGAAAGGAGTAAAGGGGAGAAAAAAAAAATTCCAAAATAAAAATAAAAAAATACGAGAATTGACCACTTGCAGAAGGTACAATTGCTGGTAAAACTAGTACTCTTCTCTTTTTTTCCACTTTCCATCAAACATTTACCAAATTGTTGCCCTACTTTCGCTCGAATAGCGCATGCGCTGATGTTTTTTTTTCTTTCCGGCAAGCAGGTAATCACCGCCAATGGATGATGACGTCACCAGCTTGTCGTCACCACTTAACTTCGACTTTTATTTGATTTGTGGTTTGGCAACCATTTTTTCTCTCCTCCTTTCTCCATTTATGCTGCCGAGAAAGTTGTTAGCGGAAGTGGTTTACTCTTCATCTACATCCTCGCCATCTTTTTACTCGCTCTTTTTTTTTTTATCTTCCATTGGCGATGGTAGCGTGGGTGGGGTCTGTTGTTGTTGTAACCTGATAGTCAGTGCAAATGGAATTGGGCGCTGATGTTTATAAGGGAAAAGAAGTAGGCTGTAAAACGGCGGAAGGAAGGGTGAAAAGTGGGAATGGGAGGTGGAGAAGCTTTTAAAGAGAGGTGAGAGAGACTGAGTTGATCGTATTATTGTCGTCTGCTGCTTCATCTATCAGCTGGCAATTGTCATTGGCTATAATGGCCGTATTCTTATATTAAAACTTGAGCGAGCGGCGAGAGTGTAACAGGCGCCTGCGCAAGAAAAAGGTTATTACGTTTAGAAACGAACTACTCGATGGAATTTATTAACAATTTTCGACCGTTAGCTTAGAGCCTTAGAATATCGTATTGCTATTGCTTGATGGCAATATGCAGGTTTTTTGTTGATAATTATTACTGAGCGAGTTTCATAATATGGAAAAAATAAATGAAGTTCTTACGTGAAAACAACATCTATACCATGAAGGGGAATCGGAAAAGCTTTATTTCTAAGAACCCCTTTTTTTTAAGGGGGTTTTCATACTGGTATATATATTTTTAAAAATTGTAAAATGTTAACTTAAATATAATTTTTTTAAAACGTTTCTGTTTCTGCAATGGTTTAGAGAGCATTGTGGATTTTCCATTACTTAACTTTGTCGATAGTATAGGATTAGTAATATTACTGTACATGTATTTGAGATTGATTTGAAAGCTAATCGAAAATGTTGGCGTTTGAGTGGTATCAAGAAAACTCCCGTCTTCCGCACTCTCTGAACTCTGGTCTCTGGATATTACTCGTATAACGATAATAGCGTCATTAATATAGGATTCACCAATGCAAATAAATATTATGCGAGTAGTGAGATATCTACACCAATCAATTACGGTGTTATGTTTTAATCTATCACTAAAGAAGCGAACTCTAATAAACATTTCTTTCGGGTGAGACGGATAATATTCAACATTGCAGGCGTTAGCATTGGATTTTATTCCAGCATTTTGTATTTTGTGCTTTCTTCACGCGGTGCTCAGGACGACTATGTCCTGAGAAACAATTCTCATCATTTCAAGAAAACAGAAGCGTAATTTAACTTGAGTTAAATTTCACACTTCGCAGTTGCAGACGGCGCTCCCCATAACTCACTTTCGCTTAACAGTTTTGCAATTACATGTAGTATACTTATAATATATAGAAACAATATCACTTTCTTGTGAAAAGAATCGTGCTGAGAACATGTGCGGTACTGTACCGTACCGTATTAAGTTGGACTTTGATTTTATTTTAGGGGAAAAATTAACGTAAATTGTAAGTTTAAGCATGAGTAAAATATTTCATTCGACATGAATTTACGTTATCTTTTCATTCCATAAACTGGAATAAACTTGCTATGTTTTCCGTAGTTATGCAGTACATGTAATGCATTTTATTTTAAAGTATATGAATATAACAAAATATTTAAACAAAATATTCTATTATGAAAATTGCTGTTTTAAGTTTATAATTTGAATGCATTTGGATTTATGCAATTGCGTTATAATAACATTTTCCGTTAGCGAGATTCTTAAAAAGATTAATTCGAAAAGAGTAAGAGAAAGTGGCATTTGTGACAGGCAACGGCTAAGTTTCTAAAAGGTTATTAATTAACCCATGTCATTGCTCTGAGGTTAGTTCACATTGACCGAGATTCTCCATAAATCATTCGAAACACGAAATCTGATGATCGGTTGTCAAGCCAGTTTTCTCAACCAAAAGTTCTCTTTTCTGTTTAATGAGGTACCGGTTACTAATTAACTATCTCCCTCCCCCCACTCCCTACGTATTGGAGTATGCGCGGACACTCATCTTTATCATAACTGTTTCAAAAGTGGATTTTTACCTGTTTTTTCTGTCTTCAAATTCGTGCCTCAAACCCGTTTTTATGGCTCCTAATTAGAAATTAGATAATCGGAAATAAATGGAGTGGAAAATACGAGTGTGACGTCACACTATTAAGATTTTTTTTTTTTTTTTGCTGTAATTAATATCGAAAATTATCATTTTTCTCTCGGTTGAATTACATTCATAATTATTATTTAGGTTGTAAGACGGCGGCAGCGACGACGAACGTCTTTTAAGATTTTCACCTTTAAGTTGTGTTTTCGTCTCGCCTTTGCTCCGCCCCCCAACTCGCTCCTTATCGCCATTTTTCTCTCACGTGCATAAATAAATGAGCGCGCTTGATGAGTGAGTGAGTGATGAAAGTGAATCGAAGCGAAGAAACATAATTTGCGATTTGTTTCACTTTTTAATTAAAACGACCTCGCCATCATTCATCATTTATTAATAAACAAACAGATTCCAAATAATAAATAATAAGAAATAAAACACAATTCAACTCTACTGATAAAATTGGTGCACTGACTTAAGGTTTACTTCGAAAGCGTCCACAACAAGAAAGTTCACTACTTAATTAAGAGCGCATAATACATGTTTTATTTTTTTTTTGGATGTTAAAATAACGTTAACAAAAATGTTAAAAGTTGACTGATAAGGTCAGATTAGTTTAGTATTAGCCCCATTTTTTATATAATATTCTCGTTTATAATGAAATTTGTTTTCAATAGAAGTTGTTTTAAAAAAAAGTGGCGAGCCTATTAAAAGAAGCAACTTTGAAGTATGAAAATAACCTGGCACGTACTCGTATACACAACTATACGTCTACGTATTTAATTATCGTTTTAACGCCTATGGCATCGCATAGTTTCTCAACATTCAAAAATAAAAACACTAGTCAGTTTAACGAAGCTTTCAGTTTTGCGACGAAAATCGTGTTTCTAAAAAATTAGGATCGATACAAGTTATTTTTCTTAAAAAAAAAAAAAATTTTATTAAATTCTGTTTATTTTTTAAACTCAGGTTAGAAAAATGGAAAATATTCAAAAATAAGTTGTTTTGCATCAAAACTCGAGAAATATTTTTCTTGTTACTAAAATAACATTAAAAAAAATTTTTTTAAAAGTTTGTATCCTTAACCAGACGGCTTCGTTTTTTGTCTTTTTGAGTTAAATGGTCTTCTTCGATAAAAATATGCTCTATTAACTGGCGCACATTTTTATGAATTTGTGGGTTTTTGTTTTTAATGCTATACAAGAAACTGTGCCATTTTTTACTACGAGTAGTATAATATCACTGGGGATTCGAGATGAAAATTTGAGTTTAGCGAATTAAATTTATTTAGCACTTCTATTTTAATTTTTATTAGCAAACTTTTTGCACAATAATTCGGTGTTTGCTGCATTTTTTTAGGCTTTTCAGGTACTTTTAACACCATTTGGCGCATGAGCAAATTAGCCCTAACATTTAAATGTTTACATCTTCACTCTCCTTTATTCAAACAATATGCTTACATTCAAATTTCATGGAAAATAAATTTAACTTAAATTGAAAAAAAAATATTTGTTTTAACGTTTATTTTTTTAATTTTGCCAAAATTTGCACAAAAAAATGGGAGTTGTCTGGTTTTTGCTCCTTGGGTAGAAAAAAACGTATCTTTTAAAAGTGTATTATTTTTACGCCGCATTACGGTGATAGATTTCGAAAATAAATAAACCTTAAAACTTTTTTTTTTTTTTAAAAAAAAGAAGTTCCGCAATAATATGGTATTTACGTAACTTATTTGATGTTTCTAAGTTTGCCACCAACTGATTCGCGTAGAAACAAGAGAGGGAATTAAAGCGATTTATTACCGTCAATCGATTGCTTAATGTTATACAGCCTTAAATTTCTTTTTGCTGCTCGTACATCTTCTGACGCTTTTTTTTTCCTCTCTCTCTCTTTTTCTTCCTCTTCTATCCACTTCTTTTCCGTATAAGTGTGCGCGCACCAACGTCTACTAGTATATGTACGCATCGTAGTGTTGTGTGTGTTTGTGGAAGACTGATGGATGAGTTTAATAGGGTATCTCATTACCCAACATCCGGGGATAATCATGCATCACCTTGTCTTCTCTATCATCATCCATTTTACTGCGCTTCTCCCGATGACCACCGCACGCGCTCATCCGCCGACATCCACCCACCCATTCCCGCTACTCTATTTTGAAGAAATGGGCTCGATGACGTCAGCGGGGACTAATTGAAAGAGCCCGTTTATCCCGATGTTACTCGGCTAACCGAATTAGCTATGCGGGATGGCGCGTCGTCGCCGTGTGATGCCGACTTAATTTGTTTGACCAAATGGAACACGTGTAAAGCCCCTGCCTACAACTTATCATGTCCACTTAACATCAATCGCTCGCATCGCACAATGACAAATCTCGTTCCACCGATAGAGGTCGCCACCCGCTCTTTTCAACGCTATCCTTTTTACGCTATTATTAAAAGGATTTATTAGTTTTTAATTAGATTTATTGAGCTTTTTTTTGTTGCAGTAATTAATTGGTATTTACGGCACTTTAGTTTAACGTAAGCAGTTTTTTTTTTGTTTTTGTTTTTTTGCAGTCGAGTGACAAAAATAAAATGAAACAAGAGATTGGAATGTGGTCTTATTTTTTTGTTGGTACAAACATAGTTTCCTTAATGATCAAAGCTTGTTGATTTAAGTTGACCATGATTTTTTTAAACCAATATTCAGCAGTGTGGAAATTTTTAAATTATTAAATGAAAAGTAACGGAGATTTTGCGGTTGGTACGATAAGACGGTAGTTTTTAAAGCATTTCACTCACTGCGCTCTTGATAACCGTATCACACTTTACGATCTAATTTTCTTTCCGTTTAATTTTTAAATAGTGCTCCACCTGTAGTTTAAATTTATGGAAATAAATACAGTATATTATTAAATTTTTTTTTTAGGCTTATCTTATTACAATAAAAGGTTAATTTACGAGATAAACAAATCTTTACAACATTTGATAAAAATTAACCGAAAGTTAACGTAGGTTGTGCAGCTGTAACTTGGCATTGAAATGTTTCGGCATCGCCACGTTGTCTTACTGTATGACGCAACGTGTTATCGTTTTAACGTTTATGACATCGAAAAGTCTCAAATTGCTTTTGAAGGGAAAATCGACTATTGAGTGCCGGTAGACTGTATTTATTTTTATTATTTTTTTTCCCCCGATTTTTTCGAAAGTTAATAAAAAAAAGTTAGGTTAGGTTTGGCTATTGGAGAATAGATGTAATTGTGGGCGTAATATTTAGTTAACCTCCGAATGAAACTCTCCAACTTCTCACTGAAATGGTTTTTTTTTTCCCCGATTAAAGTACAGGTTTTTTTGAAAATCAATTTTTTTGATACCGTTTCAAATTACAACTTAGCAAAAAAAAAAAAAAAATATTGCAACTTTGACGAAATTTTCACTTTAACGAAACTTGTTTTGGTTATAAGTGGTAAAGAAAATAAAATGTAGAAGACAATTATTATTTAAAAAATATTTTGGCTCTATATTAATTAAAATTGATTAATAATTGCTGATTATTTTATTATTTATAAAATTAATTATACATTTTTAATCTTTTTTTACTTTAACGAATTTTTTTTTCTAAAATTTTACGTCTTTTTGAAGTTTGTTAATGGTTGTAGTATCCTATCAATGCATATTTTATAAATACAGTAAACTAAACTTAATATTATATATTTTATAAAAAAATAATAAATAATATAGCGAACACTTTAAAACGTGAGTACTGTACAGTATTCATCATCTGAAATTCGTAATGCAATAAATGATGTTATTATTTGTGCTTTTATCATCTGAGCGTTGCCGACGATTGAAAAATTCATAAATATTGATAAAATGTTTACATTTTCCTATCGAAATCGTAAAGAAATTCAATGACATCGGAAAGCACACAACCGACGAAATATCATTAACTGATATCAAATGGGGTTAACATTTCAACTTATTGATTAAATTCTAATGATTTTCAATGGATTTCGCATATGAAATCGCGGCTATTTTGTTCGATTACGTAGTCAAAGTTTGATTTCCTCGCTAAAATATACGTCACATATTTACGATATAACGCCAAACTGCTCCATCTTACAAAATTATACACCGTTCACACCTGGCACACCAAAAAGCTTTCATTCTAATAGCCAAACGGAATTTTAAAACAGGTTTCAATCACTTGAAACTAGTTCCGCACTTCTGTGTAGCCGACACGCAAAAGGTTTGGCTAAACTAGATCCGCTCTGTGCTAATTATCTGTTTTCGCCAAATATTTTTTCACGCAAGTCATTTTGCAAATAAAACCTGATTTTGGAAAAAGATTCTTTTTAATGTCATGTCCGCGCTATTTTTTGGAGGAAATTGTTTTGCTAAACTAAATGCTGCATGAGGTAAGGTAAAAGTGGTTTCATATAGAGTCATTGCGATTATTGCGTGTAGATAGTTTGATTTTTGTCTTACCTTGTTAAATATCGGTAATTAACTTTCAACGAATACTTTTTTGTAAAATTTAATTAAAGCGACAAAATTTTCGATGAAACTTTTCCTTTTAATAGAGGAAACCAAAAAAAAAAAAAAAAAATGCTCAATAAAAAAAACTGAAAACTTTCAAAATGAGTTTCGGCGCAAGCGTGACAATTATTGCAATTTAAATTATTGAAAAGTTAGCTTTAACTTCGTGAGCATGGCCACTTTAAAACCAATTTTATTTGTACAGTAGTACAGTAATGCATTTTTTTCATTTATTTATCGTTTTAACGTTTGTGACTCCGCAAAGTCTCTTATTATTGTGGATGCGAAAAGCGGTGGGTTTCGATACGTTAACGTTATAACTATTATTGCTTAATAAATTAGTGAAAAGTTTATTTAATCTAACAAATAAATTGGGAACGAGAGTAAGAATAACTTTTTAGCATTGATTTCAATTTATTAATGGATTTTCTACTGCACTTGATGTAAAATAAGGGGAACAAAAGGCGGGGATTTGGAAGAGTTTGATTTGATTTGTGGTCGATTGTTGATAAGTGCACATGACGTGGAAAGAGAGAGAGATGGAGAGAGATTGAAAGAGTATTTGCGCGTGTGTTATAGCGGCTCCACACATTCTTTGTGCGGAAGTAAATGTTTGATGTATGCCACGTAATACTGGACAAATTTAAAATTTCGACCCTCGGGCCCAACGCGGGTCTAGATTTTATTTGCGAGCACTATGACGCACCATATACAAAACATTCGTCGGCGCACAGCGAAGGTACGCACCCGCCTTTAGATACGTGTGTTGGGTAAGAGTGCCCTCTGTTGACCAACCGCATCACATCCAAATAAATCGATTTTTGAGACCTAAAATTGCGTTTGGATTGCTCTGTACTCGTACTTTGCTGCGCTGCTCCTCAAATTCGATTTTTAGAATATTTAGTGCTTATAAATTCAATTATTTGATTTAAAAGATACCTAGAGCTTTGCGTCTGCGCGCTAGCTAAAATTCTACGAAAAGAATTGAAGGATCAAAGGTCAAACTGCACGCTAAAAGTTCTAAGAAATGCATTTAAACATTTTTATATTATTATTATTATTATTTTTATTTAATTAATTTCCTTGTATCGGTTTTTTTAAAATTATGTTAAAATGTTAGTTGACGCAAAATTTATTTTACAAAAAATGCGCTCGTTTATTTCTCTCTTTATTGTGTAACATTTTTTTTTTTTTTGCCGTAGTATTCGCTTTCTAACATCGTATTTTTAGACTAAAACCTGTAAATTGTCCTGATTTTTTTTTTTCATTTTCTTTCGTTTAACTGAATGTGAAATGCGGGCGAAAAAGCGATTTAAGCGGAAAGACGTTAATTTTTTTTTTTTTTTTTTTGTGATTTATTAATTAGATTAGATTAGAAGTAAAGTTTTTGTTTTTAAGATGACGCAACAGGATGGGAAGGGAAACCGACTCACATTCATTAGGCTACATTGGTGACATTTTAATTTCAATTAAAAATCGCCTCAGCAAGTTAATCCTCCAGCAGACTACAACGTCATCTACATTTTCCCCTCATACCTTTCTTTTTTTCATCGTTTCTAATTATCTTAACAGCGCAAAATGATTGTCTTAATCTTTTCGCAATCTAAATTTTTGCTACTGGAGGATTTACATACAGAAAAAAAAAAAATGTGCCGCATAAATAGCGGTATTATACAGGGTTTTATCAGGTGACCTACTTTTAAGGAGAAATAATCTTACGAGATTAAATATATTTATAATAAAAACATTGAATAATTATCTTCATTCTAAATCCCGTATACTGTATTACTGTATTTATTTTTTATTAAGTACTAAATATGAATTTTTTTTTTTGCATTTGATTAAATACTGCTCTGCAATTTACTCAATTTAGGATGTTATATTGTAGTTAAATTTTGGTTTAATTAAATATTTTGGAATTTCTGTACAGTAAAACTCTGTTATAACGAAGTAACGGGTAACCTAAATTATGGTCAACATTTGAGAGTGATTGATAGATTCGTTTTCACCGTCGTATTCTAATAATACGTGTACCTGTACTTTATTTTTCGACACAGTATTTATTACATTTATTTAACCTTTTATATATTTTTACAACAAAAAAAAAAAACAAAACAATTTTACTAAATTTTTAGAAGAAACAAAACATTAGTCATTAAATATTGCAAAAATCTTGTAAAATGGTGGTATTTTTTAAGTTTTTTAGACGCTGTAGTCGACGAGATTGACAATATTTTATCATATTATATCTGAATTCGCCTGTACAATGTTTAAATCAGCTTTACTAAAAATTTAATTACTATAATTATAGCGTAAAAAGTTTGTTTACCTATGTAAAAAACTAATGCGATTGATTTAAAAAGTTAGAAGTGATTCGTAGAAGTTTTAACGTTGTAATTTAATCATTATTATTTACTTTATTATAATGAAATTTTTTTTAATGCAAGGTACCAAAATTGCCCATTTCTTTGAAATTTTTTTAAAAAAATTATTTCTATAAATTATTCTGTTATTTTTTACGTAAAAAATTTTTTTTAAAAAAAAATATTTGCAGCCTTATTCTTATTTTTTTGTTTTGCATTTTAAATAAAATAATATTTTCGAATAGTTTATTTATTTTTAATTTCTGGTATGTTTTTTGTTTTCCTCAAGCTATAAAAGTTGAATAGAATTATTATTGCATTTGCAGAAAAATAGAAAACGACCTCAGGTGGCCATTTAAAAAAAAAAAAAGTTAGCGTGACGGAAATCATCCTAATTCGAGACAGCAGCAGACGGTCTCATCCCTCAAAACAAAGATTTAGCTTTACCACTATTCTTTTTTTTCCCTTCCTCTGCCTCTATCTCTTTTCCATCTTTGCATTTCCATAAACAGCCATATCTTTCATCCAAAACAATAACGGATAAAAAACAAGGTTCTTTATAATATTATAAAAAGTGAGCAAACAAAAAAAAGTTACACATAAAAGTGAACAAAAACGTTACATAAAAGTTTGAAGCAAAGTTATTAAAGGGGGGAGGGGGGGGGGGGTTCTTTCTAAGTTATTAGTCGAATTTCTGAGAAAAGGTTATTAGCGTATTTTTATGATTGAGCGGAGGCCTCTCAGGGCTACCGTATTTTCTATTTTACATTTCTATCACACGTTCGCTCGCACGTGCAGCTGCGACGTGCGAGCGAGCAAGGGAGGGAGAGGCAACAAGATTGAACTCGGCGTATAAATTGATCTATTAATATTGATATGAAAATATGAGCGATGCTCGAGGGATTTCGCTTGCTCTACAAATTATTTGCATTCATTTTAATTACAAAGTGGAAATAATGAAAGTAAAAGTGGGCGGAGTTGGGTTCCGGCATAGAAGGTGTTGGATGGGGGGGGGGGGGGGGGGGGGGGAGGGAG
>JAQGAZ010001384.1:0-30491 GCA_034692225.1 Polydesmus complanatus
ATATTCTCTGCCGCTTTCCGATTGTTGTAAAGCAGCTTCCCGCGTCTGGATTTCTTTTAGAATTATCCCTTTGAGCTTTTAGCGATATTTTGTGAATTAATAAAGAGAAAAACAGTGCATTGTCATTTGTCAATAATAATAGAACAGTATTGTTTAAAATTTCATCATTGAAAAAAAAATGTGCACAGAATAATTAAGGCTCAGGAGCGAGTTCCAAACTGTATAAACACCAGGGATAACGCTTTAAATACCGGTATAAAGGAAATATCAGTTTAACTATTTATATTTCCCCTTCGCAAGAGGGAATCTGATTTATTGTAAAAACTGAAACTTTATTTTACTTACGTTATAAAACAGCGTCGCAACATAGTTCTCTTAAATTAATAATTCGGACTAGGGTCAAGACTATCGCAGCCTTCTGTGCGCCACTTTCAATTCTGAGTAAAGTCTAGAAGGGCTTGCTGAATTTGTAAGTTTCGGTAGGATGGCAAAAGCTGCAGCAAGTGTGAACTGGGCATTGCTTAATAAATTCAATTGCATTCGTTCGGAGTTTAAATGCTATAAACGAATAAATTGTGTATTTTTTTTTTTTTTTAACTTTGGTATTTTATTGTAATGTAATTAACCAGCAGGCGCGTTCGCACGTCGTATTTATTTTAATTAACAGCCGGCGCGAAAACTAATTAACGATGTGATATCAAATCGAGAATTAGTTCCATAGGATTTTTTTCTTGGTTTAATTGTAGCAAAAATATCAACACGCGAAAGGAAACGTGGTTGAAGATCGTTGCACGCGAATTTAGTTTAGAACTTTCCACAATATTATTACCATTATTTTTGTGACCCTCTTTTAATTTCATGAACTCGTAGTATCAATAGAGAGTTGATTGAAGACGAAGTTCATCGATATCGATAATCGAACATATTGTAATGTTGCGTTGAAGTATACAGAATTAGTATAAAGGAGCTTCTCAAGCGAGACGGCGCGGCCTATCTGATCCAGGGACACGTGGGCGTTAAAGTACGAATTAAATAATAAATTTTCATGTATTTATTTTAAATAATGAAATTAATTAACGTTATTCTTATTTTCTGAAAATGAAAAATTTATTTGCAGTTTAATTTTGCATTTTATAGCCTATTTTTGCTTAGTTGTTTTGTCCAATTTTTTACCTGTGTTTTAGCAACATTTTTTTTTCTGCCCCGCTTCCAAACATTTTGTTCTTTTTTTTTTTTTACAAAAAAATTAGCCTATATTTTTTTGATTTTTTTTAATTAAAAGTTTTAGACATACAGTAGCCTATGTAATTGCTTTTTTTTTTGTTGCAACTTTTTTTTATCATTTTATTTACAGGCCATCTTTGATAGAAAAAAAACCCCCAACATAATATAGTATAGCTATATTTTTTTGTTAAGTTTGAGTATTTTTTATAAGTTGTTTAAAAAAAATTATTTTTTAACAGAATTTAACACAATATTTTTTTAGTTTTTAGCAAAATTTGATTCTCTTTGGGAAACAAAAAAAAATGTTGGAATGTTGAAAGCTAATACACCTAAACCTGTTTTTACACGACTTTATTTTACACGAATTTGATATAACACGGTTTTTAAATAAATTTTTATCCTGCTTTTACACGAGTTATTTTGATTTAACACGGTTTTTCAAGAAATTTATACCAATTTTAAATTTTTTTTTTGCCAAAATTCAAACAAAAAATTTTTTTTTTACGGTTAAAGAGTTCAGGTTCACGCTTAAGTTGTCCTAAGCTTATTTTTAGTGCTCTTGTTGGGATTACTACAATTTATAATAAAAATAAGTGAAAAAAAAATGTGAAAGTGATTTTGTGATCAAAGGGGGGACCAAGGGAATCAAATATTTTTTTGGAACCAATCTTCCGTTTTTCCATAGGTGCAATGTCTTTTTTTGCACGTCATGTGAAAGTAAGCGTCATGTGAAAATGGTGAGATGAGACTGAAAGCCTCTTCACTTTTTTGTATAGTATTTTGTTTATCGTTATGCTATTTTCATCATATCAATTATCTTAGTTATTGCATGTATTTTTTAAAAAAAATAAATAAATGAAAGTAAATATCGATACAAGTAAAGGGGAAAAATCCAATTAATTCCGGAAAACTGACTACCGGTATACGATTCAATTCCGGATTTGAAACAATCAAGTAATCGATGCTCAAGGCATCGTATTTAGAAAAATACGAGTATAATTAGCGAAAATAATTATTATTGTTAAAGAAAAAAATTGGTGGAAAATAAAAGATAGGCTTATCCTAATATTAAGGTCTAATGCGAAACCTAAAGCTAATTAATATCAAGCGTATAATTTAACCAAATTTTGAATAAAAAAAAAAAACAACTTGAAAATGGTTCCTTTTTTTTAAAGATTTAATTATTGCGGTACATGTATAATAATAAACTATGTTCAGGGCCGTGTTTAGACCTTTCCGGGCCCTACACACAGCCATTAGCACTACCGGTAGCTGTTACATGTACATTAACTTTTTACGCTTAAAGGTCCACACTACAATAATTGAATTTAACGTATTACATCTAGGTTGAAAAATAATCAAATGTTGGCTTGAAAAAATTAACTATTTTTATTTAAAAAAAAAAAAATGATCAAATTTTGGTTTAAAAAACGATAAGTTCTCATTTTTTTTTTTTTTATTATTTAAGTTTGACCAATGACCAGGCCTGAGTTTGATTGTAATAATAATATTTGGCCAAAACAATCGATAAAGGTTTACAAAAGAAACTGAAATTTTGAAACGGTGATTAAACTTTGCTTAAATGTGGCATTAATTAGCTAAAACAAGTCTTGGGCATCCCAAGAAATCTCAGAAATATCCAACCACGAAATAAAGATGCAATAAATAAACTTAATTTTAAGGAACTTTTAAGGGAAAAAATCCAAAACCAACTTTTTAATACTATGGTCATGAACGTTTTGAAAATTTTTCTTATTTTTATTTTTTTTAAAAAATGTTGTTAAATAAAAATTAAATTTCAGTTTAACTTATAGTGATGTAAAATAATAATTTGTCAAATTTGAGCGAGCTCTTAACCACTTAAGAGTGTTGAAAGGGGCGATTTTTATGAAGCATGAAAAAGGTTGAGGTCTTCACTACTGCTATAATAGTTACGTACGCTATTTGAAACGCATCGTAACTATTGAATTCAATTTGATGTTCAAACTCAAACCAATCATTTTTTTTCTTCTACTTCTAATAGTAATAACGTTTCTTTCTTCGCGTATAATAAGGGCGCGTCGTCGGCCTTTTTATTTATAACCAAAAAAGAAAAGCCGGATGTCGCGAAATGAATTAAATTTGGCGAAATGAAAACAAGTTGAATAGAATGAATTCCGTAGACTGTAGTAGAATGGTGCTGCTGGTTGCTGTAAGAGGAAGTTGTGACATTTTTTATTAATGACAAACAAGATTATGATTGTTGAATTTGAACGCTGAATTAAACTCTTCTTCCCAATCTAATCTAAAAATCGATAGTAATCGCATTCTCTTGATTACAAATTCAAGAAAAAAAGAACCTTTTTTTTTAATGTAAAAAAACACGAAAAAGAAAAAGAGTTATATTTCGTCGCCACTAGCGATTCTCGTTTTTTTTTTTTATATATATATAGCTCGATTAATTTTATATTTAGATCTCGCTTTATTTGGATTTTGCTTTATTTAAATTTCGTTTTATCAAGATCTCGTTTTATTTGCATTCTCCTTTATTTTTTATTTATTATCGAATTTCTGAATCGAGATTTGGTGATTATATCCGCAATTCTCACAATTTCCGCAAACAAGATACCAGTTCTGTACATATATTTGATACATGAGTGCAAACGCAATCCCACACATTCCTCCTAATTTCATCTGATTTTTCTTACCATTTTTGATATCTTTTTTAGTATCCACAACATGGATATAGGACCAAAACGAGAATATCCATTTGGCAACGGACTGTTATAGCAGTGAACTTGTAGTAAATTGAGAAATGTTATTAGGAAGTGGTTGATTTGGTTTGAAAGTCTGTGGCGGTGGGAATGTGCGTAATTTTCCTACTTTCAACTTTAATAACCGCAAGAAAGAATTTGCTCAGGCGAAATCTCCTATTGTAATTATTGAGGAAGAAGAAATGTGCGAGAACACGTCTACTCGAATTAATAGATATGAAAGAGAATTCAAAGAAATAATTTTCAGATGTGAATTTTCTTACTACCGGAGGTTAATTATCTGCGTGTTTTTTGTTGACATAATGAGTTTCTCATCTTTAATAATTATTATGAGATAATTTAAGACATATTTATAAAACGAGATTAGACTTTTGTCAACAACTAGCTTATTAACAACTAATTGCCGAAGGATTACGACTTCTTTCGATGGGTTAATTGATTGCTTTATTAATTACATTTAGAATTTTATGATAATTTTTACTGTACGTGCACGTACTACAGTTGAAAGTCGGTAAGCTCTAAAGTAAATTGAAAACTTTCGACCACCAGACGATTTAATTTTATTTAAATCTTGTTTTATTCAGATCTCATTGTGATATAGAATGTTATTAAATCTATGTTGTGGCTACCGAAAGACGACTAAAAGGCGGCGAATTTGTGGTTTTATTTATTTCCTTGTTTTCGCATGCGCAAGTTTTTTTTTTTTTTTTATAATTTTCAAATTTTTATCTTTTTTCAAAACGTTATTTTATTTAAAGTTGGTTGTGGTAATTTTTAATCTCGTTAAGGTTTGGTAAAACCGGTTTTTTTTTTCTTTAACAAGACTCTAAATCCAAATTTATTAATTCATTAGCGAACTACCGAGGATATTTTAGGTGTATCTATAATGTATGAATTGATACTGCTTTGTAAACGCAACCAACCAAGCTCAATAATGACTTTTTCTTCTTTTGCCATTGTGCCGGTGTAATATTGCTTAATCAGCTGGAAGAAAAATTGATTTAAAAATCAAATCAAAATATGATTTTGGGCTATTTTAGCCTGGGCAATAATAAGGTCCGAACTTGTAAATCTGAAATAAAATTTTCATTTTTTTTTATACAAATTAAAAGATGTATTTCCACTTCCATTTTGAGATTATCGATTTTTTCTATTCGTACTCGTAGAAATTGCCGGTAACTTTGAGCCTAGGATTAGTTATCTTGAGCTTTTGAAACGCTTTTAATAAAGCATTTCCTACTTAATTTGCTTTAGATATTAAATCTCTACAAAATTTCTTTCTCGTAGCGTGATATTATATTCGAGGTGCGCTGAAAAAGTGACGCGGCTATTAGAAAACTTTGTATTAGTATTTACGAGTATTATTAAACTTCGAATCAATGCCAACATCTTCAAAGTAGCGTTTTTGAAATGCTCTTTGGCTTCAAAAACTTTAAAAAAGTCTAAACTTTAAAGTTTTGTCAATTTGGCAGCAAAAAATAAACGTTTAGAAGTAAAATCCTGTTCAGGTTGTCTGAATTTCTAGAATTCTAAAACTACTGCTTAGAGTAGCTGTATTATTAATTTAAAATTTAATGATAGGTTTCGAAGTTTTATAATAATAGTCGTATTACTTTTTTCTTGCACCTCGTATATATCCCACCGGAAGTTGCTGAAAATAGCTGACAGAAATGGATTTTTATAATTCAATAACCACACATGTTTATTAATATCCTACGTGATCGGTTATATAAGTGTAAAAAGATTTTAAAATTGGGCTTAAATTTTTTCAAATTGACCACAGATAATTCGAAAGAAAGAAAAAAATGGTTGGAGATCTTACAAAAAAAAAAAAAAAAATAGGAATAAAGAGCCGGAGAGAAAAATCACGCGTAAACATATCGATTGCCACTTCGCGAAAACACTTGCCAAAATACTCGTATCTTTTCTTTTTTTTTTTTTAAAAAAAAAAATAATATAGAAATTGAGGACTTTATTCGGTTGTATAACGTTCGTGTACGGTATAATAAACGAAAAGGTTGCGATGCTTGATCAAATGTTCATTGTACTGTACATGTACCGCCGTCATAAGATCTAGTAGTATTTAAATCTCGTTTTATCCTGATCTCAGTTTGAAATAGGCCAGTACATTACTACGTATTTCGTTGCCACTAAAATATCTAATTTTATTTACCGTAATGATCCGTAAATCTTCGTAAAAGTCACATTTTGATTATATTAAAATTTCAAATATGCTACATTAGCTTTTTTAAAAAATTCTAATATTGTACAGTATAGCCAGATGGTAATCTTAAAAGTTTTTTTTTTAAAAAAAAAATAAAAGTCAAGACGTATTTTACTACTCTAAAAATAATATAACATGTATCGTGATAAGTTTTATTATTTTTTTTTATTCGTGTTTTTTATAGCAAAAGTTTGCTTAATATTTTATTTAACTTTTTCTAACGTATTTAATACTTTAAATTTAGTTTTGTGATGGCGAATTTTATAATAAGAAAAGTCTAAACGGCTCATGAATCAAAGTTGTTGAGAGTGGTGGTGGTCGCCGAGACCTTTTGCGACGCAACTACAGCATACTGTAGTTATTTAACGAGACTAAGCAGAAACATTCGCAACGCAATTTACATGTGTAGGCGTGGATGGAAACATTTGAATGGAAAACTCACGCAGGTAGATTTGGAAGAAAAAAAAATATTGCAACTCTATTTCTTTGATTAAAAAGCAGGAGGCTATATGAGAAGAAAGACGGTGGGGGGGGGGGGGGCAGGGGTGGAATGGGAGAGATGGGAGTGGGATGAAGAAAAGGGTAGGTGAAGTGGAATTCTCGAAGGAATTATGTCAGCATTAGATATTTGAAGAGAAAATGTTTTCTCCGATTAGACTGTTTTTCATCGCACAATTGTATCCCGCGCTTTTCCTCTGGATTTTCCCAACCTTATCTACCGTCTTTCAAGGCGTTTTCACAACTCTATTGTGTGGAAATGATTAAATGTACAGATACTTTTGCGTTTCAATTCATTGAAGTAATTTTATATTTTGTATAAAGAAAAATTAAAGAAAGAGTTAAATCAGTGCTTACAATTTTTTTAAAAAACTTGAGGCACACAAATCAGAGAATAGAGTTTGCGCTGTACATCGAATTATTTAATAAGAAGCTAATTACAGTACAAACCATTTTTTTTTTTTTTTAAAAAAAAGAGATTGTATTTAGTTAAAGATTGCATTTGTTTAAAAAGCGGACTTGTTAAAAATAACGTCAATCGTATTTTTTCTGCATTACTATTATAATTTTTTTAATGTTTATTTGTGACTTCAAAATTAGCGTTATTGCTCGATGACGGCACGCTGTTCCACGTTTGAAAAAGCGCCGAGTTATATGAATGAAGTAAATAGGTGTGTTGGGGGAAGAAAGTGTAAGGTGTGAAAATATGAAATCGCAAATTGTTAAATAATACGGTACCGTCTCCTCTGCTTTTGTTCTTCTCTAAAGCATTGTATGCATATTACTAATGCGTACGCAGCTTCTTTTTATATTCAGTTTTATAAAATTATATAAAAAAGAAAAAAATCCTAAAAAAAAAACTCTGTTTTTAAAGTGGAATTTGTTGCCTTTAATTTTTTTTTTTTTTTCTAAGAAAAGAAAAAAAAAAAAAGATTTCCTAATTGCTTTTTTTGTAGTTGAACGTTTAAAAGAAACGGAGACAAGAAATTGGATGTGACACCATGTGTGTAGCAACGCGGATCGCTATCTTATTGAATCGGAATTTATAAGTTGCGATTATTAGCGCCTTTTTAACGGAAAGTTAAAAGGGGGCTTTTTTTTTTTGTGTGTACGAGCGTGTTAGTTTTATTTCTAAAGAAAACTGCGAAGAATTTACTTTGAACAATTTAAAATAAAGAATTTTCGACAACTATTTTTTTTTTTACTCATTCCATTTCAACTACCTAATCTTTCAAATTTTGGGGACAGCGAAATAAGTTTTATTAAACTAGAATGCATTTTTCTCGAGAAACGATAATCAAATAAAATTTGGGTCTCCATCCGATTTCTTTATCTAAATTAAGCGATTTAATCTTGATTTAGAAAAAAATTTTTTTTGCAGTGAAATACTGTGTTAGCAATTACTTGACTGAATTCATTAATAAAATTAATACAAGAATGACAAAAATAATATTGTGAAAACGTAACAAGTTTTTCATATTTTTAACAATATAGTTTTAATTATGGTTTATGTTAGTTCAAGTTACATTTAACGTGCCCGTACTATTTATTGCAGGTATTTATTAACGAATTCGTGCTTATATTGCGTGTAATATCTTCAAAGCCGGAGATTACATAACTCAACCCTTTAAGCTACTTTCTCGGATTTGCTTAAATTAACGCGAGTTTTCTCTACGTTTCGTCTTATTAATGCCGTCAATTACTGTTATTATTTTCGAGGTTTTCTGATAGGCTACTGTATTCACAATTTTTGATAACACAATTTTTAAATAATTTTAGGGTTTTCTTGAAACTTTTATCTAGAATGAATATTTTATACTATATCTACAGTACAGTATTAATAGTTGCACAAATTTAGCACATAAAAAAAACTTATTTTTTTGTGCAAAATATTTTTTTGGTATAATTGCAGTTTATGATGGTGCAATTTAATTTTATTTAATACTGTATTCGTTTCACGATGACAGCAGCAACAATATAAATTATTCACAAATTTAATACACTATCAACAAAAAAATGATTAAAATAAAGATGAAAAAAAAAAAAAAAAAGAGGAAAAATACACCTATATTGTTATCAATTGCAAGAAATTTGTCATTTTTAAACAATGATTATCATGTTGTGATGCTTTTTACATTAAAAAAAATTAAATTAAAATTATTGTTTTTACCACTTTGACGTGCGAGAACGGTTGCATGTCAAATCTTTAATTAACAAAAGGTAAAATTATTTTTGATACTAGTACCGGTACATAAATTTTAAAAAAAATTTTAGAGCTGAGCTCTTATTGATATATTTTTTTTTAATACTGTATAGTACTGCCTATTAGAGAAATTTTTATAAGAGAGCGAAACTTATGCATGAACTTATAGCATGAACCGACTATTCATACGTCAAAAATAATGAGAGATTTTGCGGTTAAGCTTTTTCCCTCGTTTTTATGCTTAAGTCTAATGCTTATGGTGTCCGAGTGTGGGTTTTGGAACTTATTTGTTCATTTACATCTGTGCAAAAATAAGTTTCCAAAATCCACACTCGGATGACATAAGCATAAGAACGAGGGACAGGTCTTAGCCGCAAAATCTTTAATAAGCATCATCTCGTGACGGTTATGAGACTGCTCAAACCTGCTTTGAGTAAATTCTTGTTTTACTAAGTGATTACTACGAATATCGCCCTAAATAAAAGTCCTTAATTTTGAGTGAACCATTTGACGTAAATGCTTTGTCGCGACACGTACAAGAACTGTTTGCATTAAATTTTCTAATTAACTCTTCGTAAACACATAATCGCTTCGATCGAAGGCGAAAATTGAAGCGCGAGTGTCTACGGAAAACCTTTAAAATACATTCGAAAAGCGAAAATAAATAAAATAGCGAATGAAACGTATCTGCAGGGGGTGTTATCGTTATGTTTTCTAGCGCCATCTATACAGCAAAAGTAATCTTCCTCAAGGTTTCGTTAGCATTTAATTTTTAGGACGCACGCGTTCTACGAGGAAAACGGGGTTTTATTACTGAGGGATGAAAAATATAAGATCTGCTTTAGCTTAATTTCAGACTAAAACTCGGGGTATATTGCTGCTGACTGGCGCTTCATGTTTGTTTTACTACTTTTTGATTTTTATTTCATAAAAAAGAATTTTTGCTGCTTCAACGAACTAATGTCTACGAAAGTAAATTTATTTCTTTAAATTGAACGTTGATGCTTTTGTTATTTTTTTTTTTGTCGAGGAAACAAAATAAAAACCCAAAGACGATAGTATACTCATATATGCGCATAAAAAATGAATTTCTCTATCATTTATTTACCATTTCTCTTTCTATATTTCGTCTGCACACTGACTTATTTGCTTTCGTCTGAAGAGAATTAATTTTTTGATTGTGATTTCGCATTTCAACTTACTTTAGAGGGTTGCTAGAATAATAATAATAATATATTTATATATTATATATTTTTTTTTTCTTCTTTTTATTAAGTTGATCCTCGTATTCGTTGAAAGATTAAAAGCATGGAGATTTTATTGATTTTCTTTTTACGCGGTAAACACACTCGACTATATCTCTCTCTTCTTTTTATACCGTAATCATCATTATTATTGATTATAATGAGAGACGACGAATGGAATGTGTTTTTAAAATATAACGGCATTTATAGGATTGTGAATTTTGCTTAGAAACCAAAGTACATTTGATTAGATAAATTCGTTTTGTGATGTGTGCCTCAGTCAATTCGTCTAAGCGACGATATAAAGGGATGGGCATTGTAGTTAACGAGGCGGCGCCATTCCCTGTACAATCCCTACCTACGTACGCTCGTCAAGTATTGAAAAGCATCTAAGCTAATAAAAATTAGACTTTTTTTTTTTCTTCTTCATTTATTCTCTGAAAACGAATGCACAAGCACACAATTGTGTAGTTTGTTTTCTATAACTTAACTAAGTTAACAGCGACTGAATAACCCAGTTCTATGTAAAGCTTTTGCGCCGTTGGGATTCCTCGCTTACACGAAAACGCCCTGGCAGATACATTTTGCAATTTAGTTTTGCTAAACGCACACAATGGGATTAGCATTGAATGCAAACATTTCCATCTTATACTTTTCCACAACTTATAAGAGAATAAAATTGAGAGACAATAAACAAACAAATCAACACAAAAAACAAATGAATAAATTGACGCACGACTTTTATTTTTGTTTTGTACTTTTGCTATAAGAATTCAATTATGAAATACTGTATAACAATCGAATTGGGAAAATTGGGTTTTATAAAACGTAATTATTATTTAGCTACCGGTAGTAAGTTTAAATGAAACTAATACAAATATTTGAATTAAGTTGTAATTCTCTAAAACAATCGTATTTTAAATTTTTTTATTTATTTTTTTAAAAATAAAATAAATAAGTTAGACAGAAAAAATAAAACGCAGAAATATTATCCAACTACGGTACATACTACGGTTTTCTTAAAATGCCGCCTTCATCAACGTTATTTTTAATTTGTATTCAAACTGAATTTTGTTAGTTGAAATGTTGATGAGAACTCAATAAAAATAAAATAAATACTGCAAATTTCCGTAGGTATAGTAAGGAAGTAGGCTATAGTTAAGCTTTTCGACTACGCCTAATTGAACTACACCCAGACCTTGTTTTGTTTTTTTCTATAAAAAAAAAAATTACGATTCAAATGTAAGAGAAGCAAAATGAACTGGCAATTTCACATAAGAAATGTAGCCTACCACTGGTTTATCTTATTTCACTCTGAAGTAAGAATGGTCTAAAAAAAATTTCAAAATATTATTAAAAATATGGGTTGCATAAACAAAATTTATTTAAAATTCGCTTTTTATATAAGCTATATAAAATATCTTTTGAAAACAATAACAATAATATATATTTGTTACTAAAAGAAGAAAAACTGTCAGACACAACTTCGAGGATTCAGAGAATGATGATTGAAGATACAGATGAAATTTTGAAAACAAGAATATTTTTTCCACATTTGAAAACTCTTTTTTGTGCATTGTAACTACGTTAAAACGAACGACACGATGGGGTTGGTAAACAAAATTCAATAATAACTGATATAATTAGAGGATCAAAAAACTCTGCGCGTCGCAATTATGTTGTCAGAAGATGTTTGAGACAATTATTATTGTTCAAAAAAGCACAAATATAAATAGTAAATCGATCTACGGAAGCAGTGTTTTCGTATTTTAAAAATAGTTAACGAGTTTATAATAAATAATGTATATAAGAATTACGTGTATATCGTAAGTGGCCCTAAGTAGAGTTTTTTTTTTGGCACAATTAACTCTTGTGAATTGAGTTATTACTATTAATGTGTAGAAAAAAGTTGCATTCGGAATAAACTCTAAATTTGCTGTGGGTTCGCTGTAGATTCATTTTATTTGAGATAAACTCAATATTTATACGCATTTTAGGTTTCTTTATAAATATATATATTTTTTTATTAGATTTTATTTTTTTTTTAGTTACTTTGGGCTTTTCTTTTTCTATATGATTTTAAGTGGGTCGTTGTATAAATCGATACGATCAGAATTGCTCTTAAGATTTTGACTTGATCCGATGTTTTTATAGATGAAAGCGTCCAATAGTAACTGTAAATAGCTGAGTGAATGTGCTTTTTTCTTTAGCAATTTCTTGTGGGGAAGTGACCCTTATCCATCGATTGAGTATTGTAATTTAATAAGCGATCTTTTTAAGGCGTTATTTCAACATCTCAATGCTCTTTCATTGAATTTATTATTTTTCGACGCGTAATTAGAAAGATAATAAGACCGTGAGTGGGTCTTAATGGATGGAATTACGAATTAGGAAATTTTGGTTACTTCGGAGTTGTTGAGTGCGTGGTGGAGTTTAGTTATATAAATGTTGATTAGAAAACGTGTGGGAGGTGTATAATCACCACATTAAAAATGTAAACTAGAAAAAAAAAAGAAGAAACGGTGTTGTTTACAAATTCATAACGTTTGAATTTAGGACAACGGACGTTACAGTTCAACATAATAACAAAATGGGTCATCATCTCGGATGTCTCGATCTGTATAATGCTAAATATTATTTTCCGTGCGCGATGTTTGTTTGCGTTATAAATATAATAAAATTTACATAAATGTAAATAAAGTGCGTTTTTTTCCCTCCCCTTACCAAGTTGGCTGGCATCGGCTTTGGCGTTTATGACGTCTTTCCTAATCGCCCAAACACGTGTAACTAGCGTAACCCAGTTTCAGGCAACGAACAAACGCTGAGCTTTGAATTTGTGAAGACGTTTGCTTTTCCTGTTTTTTATACTTCCACCCTTCATTTTTTTTAGGGTTTCTCAACCTTAATTATTATTTCTTTTCATTCTACAGCAGTGCAATCAAACAATTATTACAAAAAAATACTGTGCAAAGGGGGAAAAAATAATACTCCAATTTTGCTACAAAGTCATTAGATTTTTCTTAAAGTTTTTTCAAAAGTGATCAAAGTTTATAAATTTGATTATATTGAAATAAAAAATAAAGTTTACCAAAAAAAAAATTATTTTTAATACTCAAAGCTTAATGCGTTAAGCTTAAAGCTTTTTAAAAACAAATTTTTAACAAAAACGAATTTTAACAAACAAAAAAAGTAAACGTTTGTTAAAAAATGATTAAATTTTACTTTTCAAAATTAATTTAAATTTACTCAGAAGTCATTACATTTTTTTAATAAATAAAAATTTTGTCAAAAATAGCTTTTCAAAAAAAAAAAAAAAAAAATGAAGTCCAAAGTGATATCTCGCTTAGACACACGGTCCACCGGTTGAGAAGCACTTTTCGTGGGTTGAGTTTTGAAGGGGGAGGATGGGCGACATGACAGACGGCTGCTTTTCAGACGGATTCGTTCCACTTGGAAATTCATCCGATTGGATTTCAGTCGACGCTATACCGTATGCATACACATGACGTTAAGAAAATATTCTATTAGTATTGGGAACGCTTTTTTTGGGTTTATTTGTTGACGTGAATTTATTTCCTTTCCAGTTTATAGAAATTTATTCTCGACGTATAATTGACTCCTTCGAGCGATTATAAAAAATTATTGACGGAAGAAATTTAAAAATTTATTATTTCAGTTCTGATGAAACGTATAATGTTAAATAAAGAAAGAAGCGAAATTTCGTCGTCGTTGTCTGCAGGTTATATAGCTGACTTTTAAATATTTGAATAGTTATGCGAGCAAACTCATGACAGGAAGGATTTTAAAACATAGAAAGGGAAAAAGTTAATAAAATCGAATGTATTAAATATTTATGCTAAGCAGCTAAAAGACTGTTTAGCAATGATTTGCTTTTTGGAAAAATGATTTTACGAGTGAAAAAGTCACAAAAAGCATGTGAAGGGATTTGTTGTTGGAATATTTTATTGACAAGGACTATATGGCGGATTATGGCAATTACTGTATTAGAGAATTAAAAAAACAAATTTTTTAAATCCTTGCTGGATTTATTGTTTTTTCCAAAAACCAAAGTTGATGTGACATAGATAGCAATTTCAATTTCTTATTTGGCTTTTATCTGTGGATGCTATGCTTGGCAGGAGGGTTTTGTTAACTCTTTCCAAAAGACTGTCACACACCGTGTCAAGGTTGTAGTGTGCTTTTTATCAAATCCTTAACCTGGGTTTGATCTATTGGGAATAGTCTCACTTATGGCCGGGTGTTCATATTAAGAGTCAAATACAATATCATGAGAAATGTAAAATCTCTATGCTGGCTTCCTCATTTTGATTTTTTTCTCAAAACTCTAAACCAGACGCTTAGGTACATAACACCTGAAGTAAATGTGCTTTTAACAACTAGTGCAAAACTACTGCAAAAACAGTTTCATTTCAAGATAAAACAATACAGTGCAACCTTGGTACATGTACTCGAGCTCTCATACTGCATATTAAAGCACAATAATTACTACATTTGATAAAATGTGGTGGGAGGAGATATTATAATACAGTATAGAGAAAGCTAGTAGTGAGGCTGGGAAACACACCACTTAATGGAGGGTTACCTATCATGTGGTGCGCTATCTTTGCCTAATTGATAGGGCAGTGCCCATATAGTGAAAAGCTGATGAAATACTCGTACATTCATTAGCCCCATCCAGCAAGTGTATGTCAAAGCTCTATCAAGTGGAAATCTTGAAGCATGTTTGCGCACAATATTTATATTTACTTTTTGCCGTACTATCTACCATAATGCTACATTTTTTATTTTGTTTGTTGAAACCTTCCAAAATCATACAAATGAAATATTGATAGTTTAAAGAATTTTTTTTACTAGTAAAGCAAAATATGATCTTCTTTCTATCAAAGTGTTTGTCTGTAGCTGATTTTTTTGCTTTGGGAGTTTTTCGAACTTCTGATTTGCTTTTATTTTTGCACTCTACTAGCAGCAATTATTAGAAATTAGATTAACAGAAATCAGATTTCTCGTCAAATGAGGGACTGAACTACAAATTTCCAGTACCGGTAATTTGAAAGTTTGTGTAAATTCAGAAGCCATTTCTAGAAAATCTCAATTTCTTGGACTGTTTAATCGCAGCAAACGATTTACAAAACACAATAGATTTCGAAATGAAATTGCTGGAAATAATTAAACGTAGTTACAAGTTTACTCGAATTCGGTTCATAGCGAAACAGAGAGATAATTACCAGTATAAAGCGTGACTGTTGTCATTCTCTTTGATTTCATCTTTGATTTTGAATTAAAAATTTTTTTTATTTATTTGACAAATATATGTGGAATATTATAATAACTATGGTATCATTTTGATTTATTCGGTTTCATTATCACATTTCCTATTTCAACTTTCGTACGTCTTGAATCAAACTACTGTACTCTAGTGTAACTCAATTATTGTACAGCACTGTAGAATGTGTAGATCAATATTACTAAAATGTGAATGGCACGGCTTCTTTCGTACGATTTCGTTTATTGATGTTGACGAGAATGTTTGGTCAAGTTTACATTCAGGGTATGTCCCATAAAATGTATTATCTTTTGATGAATAATTAAACACGTTACGTACGTTGGATCAAATGTCATTACTGTTGTTTTGATGGTGCCAATAAAATTGTGTTATCCCATATTTCAATGACCGTTACAAGATGTTACGTTGTATACGTCATTTGACATTACGACTAAACAGCTGTTAAACGTCAAATCATTTTAAATTTAGAAACGTGAAATGTATGGAATTTAGAGGAAATTGACCGCTGTTATTTTCATTTTTGGTTGTTTATATTTGAGGGGGTTTTTTTTTTTTGAGCTTACTTTATTTGTTTAACGTCTCTTTTGAGTCGGAAACAATTTTTGAACGGGTTAAAATAAGAAGTGAACGTTCGGAAACTAGGTATATTTGCATAAAGTTTTTGATGTTTATAAAAAAAATTTTTTTTTGTTTATTTATTCTTTCTTTTGAAATTAGTAAATTACAGAGAAACAATTTTTTTTTTCTGTTTTTTTGTGCATGATCGAATCGATGAAAAAGATTTATGTACATAGGAAATCCTAATTTGTTTCTATCATATTTTTTTTTTTATTTGTTTCAGTTGTTGGCCAACGTGTTCGTATTTTTAAGTGTGAACGTGGCTGGAATGTTCGTTCGTAATTTGATGGAGCACGCGCAAAGGAAAGTGTTTCTCGACACCAGAAATTGTATAGGTGCACGGTTGGAGATGGAAGATGAAAACGAGAAACTTGTACGTATGCGGTTTCCAATTGTTTTTCTTTTACTTATAAGACTATGTACGGTACAATATAATATCTATATATTTTTTTTTATTTCTTGCTCTTGCCATCGGTTCATTTATGTGTACAAAGGAGAGATTACTTTTGTCTGTACTGCCTCAACATGTGGCGATGGAGATGAAGGCAGATATCATCTCACCTAGAGAGCAACAGTTCCATAAGATCTATATCCAACGACACGAAAATGTCAGGTAAATAAGTTTTCTTCATTTTCTCGTTTACTTAGTTCGCCACTTGAAAGAAAACCATTTTATCGATTTAATTTGCGTTGGCTTTAAACGTGGAGTTCTAAATAAACGCAGTTTTATGTTTTTTTACATGAAACATAGTTTTGTCATTTTGAGGATTTATATCTTTATTATTTATTTTTTTTTCCTTTTCTTTTTCTCCTTTTTTTTGTTGGTTTTAAGCATTTTATTTGCCGACATTGTGGGATTTACAGTGCTAGCTTCTCAGTGCTCTGCCCAAGAACTTGTCAGGCTGCTAAACGAACTCTTCGGTCGATTTGATCAACTCGCGCATGTAAGTATCAATAGTTTTTATGTATAAACCTTACATTTTAAATTCAATTTTCCATTTTCACATTCGCAGTTCGTTTGCGATATCAAATATTAATGCACGTATATTTTCTTTTGTATTTTCATATACTGAATAGCGTTGAGTTTGCAAACTCGTTGACGTTTCGGGTCGATTCTTCTTGAAATTGAAAATATATTTATATTTCTTTTTTTTTCTTCCGTAGGACAATCACTGCCTGCGCATTAAAATCCTAGGCGATTGCTATTACTGCGTAAGTGGCTTACCAGAACCTCGCTCGGATCACGCACATTGCGCGGTGGAGATGGGCTTAGATATGATTGACGCCATTGCGTAAGTTTGCTAATTAATTTTATAATGGCCATCCTAATATTAATAATAGGATTGAAAATAATGCATATCTGTTTTTGCAAAGTCAAATTTAATCTATTTATGTTTTAAATTCTTAATATGAGGATTACACAGTAAGATTATTCATTATACTCATTATTTTATTATTTCTTTTTTATTTTTAAATTAATTATTCTCTGTTGTTGAGTTTTTAATGCAAATAAGATTAATGTTTCAAAATAAGGATTAGTAACGTATTACTTAAAAGTTTTTACATTTTTTATTAAGTGATAACGACTTAATTAATTTGTGTTTATTTTAAAAATGGCTACTAGAGTTGTTTTAGTTAATTATAATGAATTTTTTTTTTTATTTTTAAACTGTTTTGTAAGATTTAATAAGTATTCTTCTGTTTTTTTTTTTCTCTCTTGAATATTTGTATAAAAAATAAAAAGCTTTGAGTGATTTAATTAATTGTCAATTATATTGCATTTTACAGTTCGGTGGTTGATGCTACGGACGTCCAATTAAACATGAGAGTAGGAATTCACACTGGTCGAGTAAGTTAATTGCTATCATAATAATTTAACATCCGTAATTTATTTATTTCAAACATTAATTAATTTTTAATTATTTTGCAGGTGTTGTGCGGCGTTCTTGGTCTTCGAAAATGGCAATATGATGTATTTAGTAACGATGGTATTTTAATTTAATTATTTAGATAATGAGTGCGTTCGGTATTTATGATGGTATTATTTTTAATTACAGTAACACTTGCCAATAGTATGGAGGCAGGTGGAATACCAGGGTGAGATTCTGATTTAATATTATATTGTTTCTATCTTCAACTATTCCTTTTAATGTCACTTAATAAACAATTGATGCGTCATAATTTATGATGAAGTTAGGTAAAACCAGTATCTTATTTGCTTTATTTATTATTTACAAGACGTGTGCACATCACTCAAGACACACTCAACTGCCTTCACAATGAGTATGAAGTTGAGTTAGGTCATGGAGCCGAGAGAAACGCCTATTTGCGCAACCACAACGTGCAATCGTATTTGATCATTCCTCCAGCGAGGAGAAGAAAGGTGAAACAAACAGACTTTTCCTAGTACATGTACACGTTTTTAGTGGCATCTATACTGATTTTTTTTATCGCTTGTTTATTTATGGTTTTTTTTTTATGATCGTTTTGTTTTCTTTGGCAGCCTTTGTTATTCAATACGCTCCAGGTGCGGAATGCTTTAGGGAACTCAACTCGGAGGAAACTTTCTTTCAAGAATGTCTCCAACGTGGTGGTTCAATTGCTTCATTCGATCAAGTATAGTATGGAGGTGCCGTTTTCAAACATGGCTATCCAGACAACCATGGCTGATAAGCCAGGAGGTTGCGCGAGGAAAGTAAGTGAAATCAAATTGAGAAGCATGCCATATGCGTGAACACGTTTGTTTGTCGTTGGGTGGCGGTATTTTGTTGAATTTTCTACCCTTCATGCCCACCAGGAGCTCGCAGTTGCTATGGCAACACCGGAGGTAAGAAGCATCTTTCTGCTCTCGCCCCGAATGCATGCCTGTGCTTGAAGTCAAGCTCTGCTTTGATTAATGGATGAAATACTTTGCGGTCGAAGACGGAGACATGATTGATAACTTCGTATACGAAATTTTTTTTTTTTTATTTCTTGTTATTAGAATAAAGTGACGGACAAATTCAAGAGGCCTTTTAAGA
This sequence comes from Polydesmus complanatus, assembly GCA_034692225.1. Taxonomy (NCBI): domain Eukaryota; kingdom Metazoa; phylum Arthropoda; class Diplopoda; order Polydesmida; family Polydesmidae; genus Polydesmus; species Polydesmus complanatus. The sequence goes on from JAQGAZ010001384.1 coordinate 19,090, forward strand.
AAAGGTAATTTGATTGCTTAATAATTTCTTAATATTTTGTCTTGCCTTGTCTTGGATTGCTTGTTATAATATGTCGTAACTTTAGATTGTCAAGTGTTTGTCATCAGCCAACAAATCGTGTAAATAAATATTTGGCGCAGGCAATCGAAGCCAGAAGTGTGGACTATGAAAAGTCTAACCATGTTAATGTGATAACGTTGTGCTTTAAAGAAAGAGATAAGGAAAAAAGGGTCAGCAATGATTTATTTTATAATTTGAAATTTTTAAAATTGACAGATTTTTTTTTGTATAGTATCATAATGTTGTGGACCACGGATTTGGCAATAGCGTAGCTTGCGCCTTGGTTTTGCTGTTGTTTTTGGGAGCGGTACAAGTAACTATATTACCTCGGTAATTTAATTATTTATTTTTAAAAAATGTAAATCATTTATTCAGTACCGGTACTTATTATTTATTTGTTTGCTTTCAGTACGGTAATACTTATTGTACTTTTTGTGACTGCGTTTGTATGGAATTCAGTTCTTCTAATAATGGTATTGGCTGTAAGGTTAAAAGTAAGCATTTTCAGTAAGTTTATATATTAAAATAAAATGTAATACAAATATTTTTTTCTTCTGAAGGTTATAGGCTGGGACGTCAGTCATTCGTTTATTTTAAGATTGTCTATTACAGTTTTTTCTATAATTCTTATATATAGTATAGCTCAGATTAATGTGGTAAGTTAATATTTGATAAATTTTTGATTTGAAAAATAATTTACTTTTATTTACTTAGTTTTCTTGTCGTGGTGAACATCCTTATGGAGCTTTAAATGCAACTCTTTCAAGTGGTCCACTTGATCACCGTTCATGTCCTTTGCCTCAATATATTTTTTTGAGCTGCATGTTGGGATTTTTAGTAGTTGCCGTTTTTTTACGGTTACCTATTATTATAAAAGCCATTCTTCTTTTTGCGATGGCTACTGTATATACTTTGGTCATTGTACTTTCACATGCGCAGCTATTTAATTTTTACCATGATTACGTAAAGTATGTTTAAAGTTTTCAATTTTAAATGAAATTAGCTTATTGTTTCATCTTATTATTTTAGAAGTGATATTCCATTGGGAATGGTGAGTTTAGTTGTTATTTATCATCATTTGGCAGCTGTTCTTGTCCATGGCCGGCAGGTTGAATGGACAAATAGATTAGATTTCCTCTGGCAAATTCAAGTATTTTATTTTAAAATATAACATAATCATTTCAATATTATGTTAATAAAATAAATTAGGCGGACGAGGAAAAGAGGGAGATGGATGCATTGCAAGACAGCAATCGACGAATTTTATTTAATTTACTTCCCGCCCATGTAGCTACTCATTTTTTGGATAATCAGTTTAGAAATAATATGGTAATTGTTAAACATGCAAATAAAAATGAAAAGGGAGTTTACTGATTTTATTTATTCTTTAGGATCTTTATCATCAATCCTATTCTAAAGTAGGAGTGTTATTTGCGTCCATTCCTAATTTCCATGAATTTTATATGGAATTAGATGGCAATAACCAAGGAGTTGAGTGTCTTCGTTTATTAAATGAAATTATTGCTGATTTTGACGAGGTTAGAACTGCTTGAATTAAGTCAAGTAAAGTTGCTCTAATGATAAGTGTTTAGCTCCTGGACGATGAACGCTTTAAAGCAATTGACAAAATCAAAACCGTTGGTAGTACATACATGGCCGCTATTGGATTAATGCCCGACTCCCGTGTGGAGGTAACTTGAATCTATCTTGAAAATAGTTCTTGATAATTTCTAACGTCTATTTATGTTGTATATAGGACGACGACGACATAACGGGCGGAGTTCATATGTCAGTTTTGGTAGAACTTGTGTTTGCAATGCGAGAAAGACTGGTTAATATTAACGAAAATTCGTATAATAATTTCATGTTGAGAGTTGGTTAGTAATTTTAATAAATTTATGAATTATTAAATAAATTAAAAAACTAATTTGATGGTTTCCAGGGTTGAATTTAGGTCCTGTTATGGCTGGCGTTATTGGGGCTAGAAAACCACAATATGACATTTGGGGCAATACAGTTAACGTGGCAAGTAGAATGGATAGTACAGGTCTACCAAACCATACTCAGGTAAATTAAAATGGTTTTTATAATTTCTAGTAAATAAATTTTTGTATCTATTGTAACTTGTTTTCTCCTAGGTAACTGAAGAAGTTTACCAAGTGCTGAAAAACCACCCATATGACTTTCAATGCCGCGGCAAAGTAAAAGTGAAAGGAAAGGGCGAGATGACTACTTATTTTTTAATTGGTAGAAAATCGCCGCCACAGCTCTCGTTAATTAAACCATCCGACACTAATAATCATCAAGGAAGTGTGCACAGCAATGGTGATTCGAGTAATTTTGTTCGACCAGTTGTGCCAGGAGGAGTACCAACAGCATTAGCTTTAGTTGCGCAGATGAGAAATGCGAATAAATGTGGTAACAATGGAAATTCAAACCATTCCCATATGCGTTGTACAGACGCCGGTGTTACTTATCCTCTTCTTCATCGAGACAGCAGAAATGCTGGTGAAAGAAATCAGCGTCCATCTGGATTTGGTTGCGGTACATATACAAAAGCTCTGCCTGTTTCTTCTGCCAAGAGATTAGCTTTAAGATCTCAACAGCATCAGTGTCAACCACAGTTGCCATATGCGCATAAAAGAAGAACGTTTCATGGCAGCAGTGATAACGTACGACAGAGTGAACCGTCGTCTACTGATGAAGTCTCGTCGGTAAATCAATCTGCTTCCGCTACTTCTTTAGACAGCTATAATCGAACTGAGCCGTCGCGTACTAGCACAAGACTCGGATCACCTTCGCCTACGTTTCACGAAGCTAAGAGCGCCCTTTGGGTTTACCCTCAGGTTAATTATTTTACGGTTGCTGGCGTGTCAAATGATAGTCTCGATAGATGTTGTGGCGGTGGCTGCTCACCTAACAACAAAAGTGCTAGCTGCGGAATCGGAGGTGGAAATCACGCAAACCATTTTCCGGAATTGGGACGCTCCCCTTCAGCCGGAAGTTGGTTGGTTGGCAAGCAGAAGGTATTAGTCACGGACATAGGATTAAGTCACTATCATCCACATAAACCGCAGACAATCAAATCTCCTCTTATAAATACCGCCAATTCCTCTATGAAGAAAAAAGATTTTTTACCGGTGAAAAACGGCGAGGATGGGCTGTTATTAAAATCAGGTTCTAGAAAACGGAGTTTAGAACGGGTTCGTTCGAGAGATCCGGATAATAAATCGTTGTCATCTCCCGAAGAAATTCCACGTAAACGTTGCTGGTCGTTGCAAGAAGAAGAAAGGTTTGCTTTACCGTCGAAACATTCAAAATCCGGCCGTTCAGGACCTGTTGACAGTTTGACGCTTCGAGAAATTAACATTTTAATTCCACCTCCGTCTACTCCCACGCCATTAATGTCCTCGGCCAGTCCCAGTGACGAGAATGCAAAACGATCGTTTGGTAACCAAGATTTTGTGGTTGATTTTAATGAAAAGATCTCTCCTCTTTTATCTTCTTATTTGATTCCTTGTGTACTTAAAGGCGGAAAAGCAGAGATTCCATCTGAAGAGATTGTATGCGTCAATCGAATACTTGAGCATCTTGGACAAGGTAAAATGAATGACTTGATAAGTTTACAAAAAGACCAATACAACAATAATCCTGTTATACTGATGGCCTCAGAAAATACCACCTCCACCTCGTCTCCTGGAAAAGACGATGAGAGAGAGGGAGAAGAGAAAGAACTGTTGGTGAATAGGTGCAAAGAAGACGAGTTGGGGACATTAAAAAACGAATGCAACGCCATTGTGGGACTTAATTTGACAAACGATTCTAGGCATCCGTCGGCTGTTCGAAGTGGACCACTATTTGGGAATGCTTTATCCCAGAACAACCCATCCGCATTGATCTCGTCGTCTATGGTACCTAAAAATGGAAGCGGAGGTGAAGAAACAAGCGGCAGTAGTAGTAGCAGTAGTAATGATGAAGATGACGATGATGATGACGACGAAGATGAGGAAGAAATAGATGAGACTCAAGCTGCCAAAGAGCCTTTGTTGGAGTGCCAAAATTGCCAAATAAACGATCCATCTCTAGATAACGCTTCGATGTTGAACGAAGCCGGTTTGACGGATGCCGAAGGAGCGCTTAGCGATTTGAACTCGATATTCGAAGGCCCGTGTCACGACGCCGACGACACAAGCATTTCGTCTAGGGCTAGCAGTCGAATCTGGGATGGAGAACACATTCTCAGTTTGGATTCACTTAATCCTATGTACGATGTCGATTACGACGCTTATCGACCTGGACTCATTAGCGATGACGACATATTTCATGGGGAACAAACTAGCGACGGCGAATTTTTTGAAGATCTGCACATTCATAAAATCAGATCTCTCTCGGATACTATTGCTCGCAATTTTGGAGCATCAAAATCAGACAATGACGATAGCGATCTTGCCTTGGACTGAGCCGATGTGTTTAGCGTGTAGAGTCGAAAACGAACGTTGATGGAGAAATTAAGTTTTCAAACTTAATTCACACAAAAATAATGTTCTGATGCAATATGAAGATTTTATTAATAGTAACAACAATTAGTAGTAAAATATTGAACTTACATCCAGATGATATTACGGTAATTAGGAGTAGTTTTTGAAAATACCATCCGTCACTTAGGATTTACCAAACGAGAAGCATAACTCGTTCATTATATTCGTTTTTTAAAAATATTTTTTGTGTTGCTCGGTTAATTTTTTTTTTTTTCTCTTATTACACAAAAAATTTAGCAGTTATTCCCCTCTCTTCTAAGGTAAGATTCTAATCTGTTGTGAAAATTTAAATTAAGTGGTTCTTTTTAAGTAAGTTGCATGAAATGTTTTTCATTCATTATTACAATTATTATTCTTAAAAAAAAAATTTTTACAATAGTTTAAAAGATGAACCTATGATTGTGAATACTCGTAATTGTATGTCGTCTGGATATATCTTATAATAATTATTATTGAATCTCGTACATAAATTTATTTATTGGAAAAAACTTACAAAAATGAGGAAAGACGCAAATTTATGCGGTATATATTGTTATACATTCGAAATTAGATTACATGTTATTTTTAATTGCAGATTTATTTTTCAAATCGATTAATCGATGTGAATAAGAATGCTTATTTTCTAGGCAAGTGTCACCGTTGAATTGCAATATAACAAAGAGTTTTAAAAAAGCGAATGAGTGGTTACGTACAAAGATTCTTCCACATTCCACAATAACAATAAGAGATGCTTGGTTTACGTCATGCCCAATCTTCTGATCGTGCATGCTTTCTTCATAACATGCAAATTAGGATTCGATTACAGTTCTTTTCAAGTAAATAAAGTCACAAGACGCGGAGTAAAATACAAGTGCCTGGTATATAATTCAGATTTTCCCCTCTTTTTTTAAAGTAACATCTTATTAAAAAAGTGCTTTCGTGTGTACGGTTATTTTAGACAAATTCGTTGCAAATGTTCGTTTGAAGAACTTCTGGTTGAACATCGGAAAGTTGCGGTTTTTTTTTATCAGCAGGACCAAAGTTCAGAGCAAAGTAAGCTTCATACATCCACTTTAGTATTGACTTCTTTATTTATTGTTTTACGTTTATTTGCTGCAAGATAAACAAATTTTGTAAAAACTTTTTTTTATACTTAACATGTGAAAGATATTTACTTGCTAACGTCACAAAAGTAACTCCCCAAATAATACTCCAAATCCATCCAACCAGTATTATTGCGGTTATTAATTGCAAAAATCCCGCGATTACATTAAGTAAAAATGCTCGGCTTTTACTTAATTCTTTATATTCCGTTTCTGCACAGCAAAATAGGGATAGAGATGCGATGATTGTTCCTGAAATAAAGCCATCGAATTGTTAATTATAATTACAATAGCCAATTAAGGTATTTTATTTGTGTGTCTAGTGAGTATAAATTTTCTTTTTTAGTGTTGGCAAATGGACAGGCAACTAACTGCAGCCTATAGGCGTTGTGCCAAATTCTCAAGTACTGTACTAGTATTATATGAGGGAGGACGGGTTTTTATTTAAAGCCATTCAAGTACATTATAGCCTATGTAGGCTACTAACATTACGCAAACGTGAGAATATTCTTAAATCTTAAGTTAACATTAACTGCGCTCGGCGTTTATGTTCCTTGAGCATTTATAGATGTTGGGCTTTGCAAATACTAGCTAAAAGTTTATTTTATGGGACAGAGTCCAGATTTGATCTCAAAGAGCTTAATTTAGAATACCGGTAGTGTATAAAAGTTTTGTTACAATACCGGTAAATGGATATACAATTTGTCAACATTTTAATCTTTTAATTTTCATTAAAGTTAAGCGTGAAAGTTAATGAACAATTTCGTAATCCGCTACAGTAGCTGTTTGTGTATACAGTAAGAATAGAATGCTCCAGAGGGTTGTTTAAAATGAAGTTAGAGGGCGACTACATTATTCTACCAGCTGGGTAGCTGGTACCTAATTCTTTTTCATTTTATTTCGAAATGCATCGTATAACTTTAGGAACTTTAAGTTTGAATTATTTTAAGAACTGACAAAATAACTCATGATTGTTTTGGTTAGAAATTCCCAAGTTATGCGTTCGTTATTTTGTCGTAATTCCTTAAGTATGGCAGCTTATTATTTAATGAAATGTTATTTAACAGATTAATCAATAACATTTCATTAAAACATTATTTAACAGATTTATATTACTGCACAGCATTATCCCAAGTACGCACGATTATTATTGTATAAAATATTATTAGCTGCCCCTTGTAAATACCATACTTGTAATACAAGTAAGCTTTGATTGATTGCTTATTTATGTTTAATAATTTTTAATTAACTACATTTTTTTCTTCTAAAATTAAATTAACGAGTAAATCATAGCTTTTAATTTTAATTGATATTAATTACTAGCCTTTATGATTGAAATATTTGGTTTAGGGTCGCGTATTAGACTAAACTAGGCTTCTACCTTTTAATGGAGTTAATAAAGAAACTATTATATGTAATCTTTAATTTATTTTTTAAAGCAACAATGATTTTTATATTTTTTTAGGTGGGTTTTTATTGTTTTTTTTTTTTTTTTAATATATGTAAACACTGTGCTCATATTAATGATTAGTCTAATTGGTAAAACAAAATGAATTAAGTGCGTGACTTACCTATTCCTGGTAAACATAAATTGACGATGCAACAAATAATTGCAAACGGTAATGGCATAATCGGTACTGCTTTGCGTAGTTGGCCATGTCTTTCCTTAATACCGATTATCTCGAATCCACCAGCAATGTAATTGGGTGGGTGAATGCCCTCGCTATTGCTAACATTTTTTTCTTGTGGTTTGGGTGGTAGGGTGGGGATAGTCGTCTGACTTTGGCCATTGATGTCTGCAGACGCGGGTATTTCTTCCTTTTCTTTGTTTTCGTCTTCTTTCGCATCTTCGCTCACCTCAATTTTTACATCCTTCAGTTCATTTTCTGGTATTTTTTCGTTTTCATCGTTTTGTTTCAATTCTTCGGTTACCGTCGATGACATGTTGTCAGTTACTACAATTTTCTTTCACGATGAAATGAAATTTCTAAAATAATTAATTTTGACAAGCTCTCCGTTTCACAATTAAATCCACGCGAAAATTCACAAAAAGTTATTATTAGCTGCAATTAGTACAAGTTTTTGATTATGGTAAAATTGCATATTATTATTATAGGAGGACATTGACATAAGTGATGTTTGAATAGAACGGACGGATCGTCTTGAATCTATTACAATCCAAACACAAAATTGAGTAGAGTACTGAGAATAAAAATAAAAAAAAAAATCAATAGAAGCGAAGATGCAGGAGCAGCTTTTTGGCGCTTAGCTTTTCCGTTCTTTTCTTAGCCTATTCACTAACTACATGTGCTTTGATATTATGTTATAGAGAAAGAGAAAAAAAATAATACAGCGAATAAAACGTGAAAGTTTAGTTCCATGCAATTTTGAATGAAAAATATAAAAAAAATTTATCAATAAAACTTAAACTCTGAGTTAAAACGGGTGAAACTTTGAAGCTGAATAACTTAACATCTAAACGAATGTTTATTCTTCCATATAAAATGGTTTTTTTTAAAAAAGGTTTTCTTCAATTTTTAAATTTACAAGTGTAACAGTGGTACGTATACTGTAATGTGAAGTGAGACGAACCGAGTTCAATTCTCAGTGAGTAACTTAAATGAAATTTTTTTCGAGTTTAATGATTTTTAATTTTTGAATTAAGAGTCATTAAACTCGAAAAAAATTGCCAAGATTTTTATTTTTTGGGCACCCGAAGTTTCAGCGCTGAAAATAAAAAAAAATCTAAATTCCTTAGGTCATTTTACTTCGGATCAGTCTTTTTTTTCCCCCATTTTTTGGTAAAACCATGGGTTCAAATCCATGGTTTTTGAAAATAATTTTGTGTGGATTGTAGCCTTACGATTTTATTCAAAATGACGCGCCATATCACATAAGCCATTACCGCCATCTAGCGATACGTGCGCGACAAAATGCATGGTACTGTACATGTAAATTATTATGGAGCAAGGTTTACCCATAGTAACTTTAAATAAGCCAAATTATATAAGAATTGGTATTTTGCATCTACGGCTCACTCTATTCCAACAAATCAAAATCGATCGCCTTTCATTGAATTTATGGTTCCCTAAAATTTTAAACGAAATCCTACACGTAACGTTTGGATAAAATATTACACAGTATTTTTTTTACCTGTGTTATAGACTTATAGTGGTGACACTAAGTCTTGACCGTATGACATTTAAATCCTGAATCTGCCACCTTCGAAACATTAACTAGCAGCTTTAAATTATACATTAATCATTAGAATTTTACAGACCAATAACACTATCCGTTATTATATTATCAACATTTCAGAGTCCCGACTCCCTCGTGGAGAAATACCGTAGTAGGGCTAACTAGGCATCGCGGTTGGGAGAATTTCTACGAAGCTACGTAAGGCCACTCAGTTACGCTTATTATTTAAAATAAAATTTAAGAAGGCTGAAAATATTTAAGATTCTATTTAAGATTCTGAAATTATCTTAAATGAAATCATAGTTACGAAATGTTAAATATATTCAGCCTTCTTAAATTTTATTTTAAATAATAAGCGTAACTGAGTGGCCTTACGGGGCTTCGTAGGTTTCTTTGGGCGTAGCGCTCGATTTGCGCTTCGCTCGCGCAAGGTGCAAAATACAGTAGATGCGAAACAGCGGAAAAGCTCATTCGAGGAGGACGCTTCGTTGTGGCTGCTGACACATCATCGCGCTGCAGCTGTAACGTTCATGTTTAATAATAATTATTGTTGTTACCAAAAATATTATTTTCGTCAGCTAGAGAACAATAACTTTTGTGCCACGATGTCAGGGTTTCAATAAAAAACAAAATTGGCGCCCTTGTGTGACGGCTTAACGCGTTTCGTGATCTTGCGAAAAAGTAGCGGTACCGGTTTCCGCGTTTTCAACGATGGCGGCTATCGTAGCGTTTTCCTTTTTATCACCATACATGTACATCTGTAGCTGATCAGTAAAAAAACTATAATTTTACATGAATATTTTTTATTAGTGAAATGTAATTAATTATGTTATGTGTATTTATTCGGGATTTAATTTTTAGAGGAGCTCTGTTTATCGGCGGAGGAAATTTTGATCAGTATGGGTTGTGGTTATGAACTCTAAGCCAGCCATCTTGGAACGCTTCATCGCCGTCTTCATAAAAATTTGGGCGCCGATAAATTATTCTCGCATTGAAGAAATAAAAATATATATACTTTTTTTTTTAGAATAGCCTATCCATAAAAATCGTAAGTACAAAAATCGTGAGTTTGTGTTTTCTTTTTTTGTGAGGGTTTAATTCGTAAAATAATCATATTTATCGGAAATAAATCATAAGTCTCGCGCTGGCGAATGGCTGCCGTCTCAAACCTCTCTTCCACCACGACCAAAATTTATTTCATAAAAAAAAATTTGACTTTTAATAAATTGTTTTTCTGCTAACCGTTTGTAGAAACAAATTTTACGGAAGTAATTATTTTGGCTAATTATTGATTAGTTAATTTAAGGCGTGGTAACTATTCGTAATTATTAGTCGCAAAAATTTGAGGTGATGTTGTTTTGTAGTGGGTAGACATTTTTTCCGCGTTCTTCGTAAATAATTATTTTCATCATCCTTTATATGGTTCCTTTTTTTTTTTTTGATTTTATTTTTGAAGAATGAAAATTTATTCTGGATTTTGAATTTAATAAACAGTGCGCAAAACAGCAGGCGTTATCAACAATATTATTTTTTTAAATCCAACGTTGAATTTTCAACTTACAGTACTGTACCTTAGCAATAGAGTACAGTATTAGAAATCGGCTATACTTTACCATTTTAATTATTATGGCAACTGCGCAGAAATTTAAAAGGAAATTATGATTACGGTATTGTTTTGTTTTTTTGCTTCAGTCGCTTTAATGCTTATCACAATTTAACGCATGGAGGCATATTTAAGTCGTAATACAACTAGCAATAGATAATGCAAACATCGACTTTATAAAGTAAAATTCGATACGATTAGAATTTTTGCCATTAGATTGATCACATTTATATTTCCAATGTTTTTATCGTATAAACCTACACATGTGGCTTTGGCAGTAAAAAGCGTTAACTAGAATTTTAAAAAATCGGTTACCAAGCTCTTTAAACTTAGAGTACAGAAAATTCTATCGTTTAGGCCAAATCTATTCTTGATGGAACAATGTTTTTGTTTTAAAAAAAAGTTATGTTAGTTTTTTTTTTCTTTAATGATTTCACCAATGATGTTTAATTGACTTCAGAATGAAGCTCGGAAACTGAAATCCTGTAGTCGGGAAGTTTAAAAATAGGGTTGCTCACCTTCTATAATAATCAGCCCAAATTCAGAAAATCAAAATAGGTCTAATGCTCGGACAAATTTTCAAAATATTTTCGATGTTGAGAATTATCTGATTGTTAGTCACAAATATATATATGTGAAATTGCAATTCTGAATTCATTAAATAGTGAATACAGTTAAATTATAATTTCTTGCGTAATAGCTATTTGTTGTGCTTTAAAATTTCAATTTTGTTTGGATAATAGTGAGTTTCAATTGCGAAACATGGTTATAATAGAACTTCAATTGATCTTGTTGATCAACACATTCCAGTGCACTATTTTCTGTGGTCAAACAGTTGGAATGTGAGTTATCACAATTCCTTCTCTTGAGATCCATGCAGCAATTCGAGGATAAGGATGCTAATTTTCGGTTGTGATAATG
>JAQGAZ010001385.1:0-30485 GCA_034692225.1 Polydesmus complanatus
AGTTTTTATCTTGGCTAGTTCTTTTTTTATTGCAATTCTTTATCGTCCAGGATCTTCTCGGACACCCGGTATAATAAGAAAAATATTTGTTAACTTTAAGAAGTAGGAGGTTTAATTAAATATTAGCAAAGGGAGAAGGCGAAGAATGGTTTTTCTTTATGTTAATTGTTCATTTTAATATTTAAACGTAGCGGTAATTCTTATTTTAGTTTAAAAAAAAATATATACAGTATATAAGTTAGACTTTTTGTGTTAACGGTTAGATTTTTTTTCTGTCGACAGCTAATATGAAAGCATCACACAAAACATTTTCACTTATGTAGTTCTAGTAATCTACTTATCATTTCCGCGAAAATGGTCGTTTTATTATTAATTTATTGGTAAATTTTATTTCAAAAGATTTGAGCGAAAAATAGAACAATTTTGAACAATAATACTGTGTTGTATACCCATACACATAAAATTCAAAATGGAAGTCCAACTGGATTCTAAAAAATATGATAAAATTATGATAAAAAAACTTTTAACTGCAATCTAACTAATAAACTTAATTATTCAAAATTCTTTTAAAAATAAAATCCCTTTTAAAATTGAGTTGCAATTGGATTTAAATATGTCTTCGCAAAATTTCATGCAAAATTCAAATAAAATCATAGCAAATTTAATTTTAAAAAAAAAATCTCATTTTGAAAAATGTTTCGAATTGTTTGATTTTTATTATTTTTCTTGTCCTCCAAAATTATTTATAGGCTTCCATTTTATTTACTAAAATTGCCAGTTAGCAAATGCTCAATAATACGGATATTTGTTCAATTATTGATAAAAAGTTGAGGAAGAAAAAGTGTTGTCATTTCTAAGGTAACTGACGAAAATGTGATGTTTTACAACCCCGAAAAAACAAAACAAAACAAAAAAAAAAGAAGGCGGGTACAATGTGCAACGAAATAACAAAATCGATGGTCGAAACATCGAAAATAAGATACTGTAGCATAAAATAAAAATAGTTATCTAACGGTTGAATAGAGTTTTTATAATGACGGCGAATTTGGGTCAACGTCTCGCAAAATAAGAAAGTTTAATGGCGATTGTTAATTGGGAAAAAGAAGGATGCGCGCGCACGACTACCGGTCTAGTGTGAATACATTTGGCGCCTAAAGGAATGTGCGAGACTTTTGTTATTGACTTTGAAGAAGGCAAATGGCGGAGAAGTGGAAAAAAGACTGGAGGAGATAAACGACGTTTTATGTTGGGGGGGGGGGGGGGATGTTAGGTGGGTGGGGTTGTGTCTCGTTACCTGGAGGCAGGGGTTGAGATGCCGGCAGGTCGGAAAGAAAGGCGGAAAAAAAAAAAAAAATTAACGCTTTAGTGAAGAAAATTTATTTCTTAGATTGCGGAGGTGTAATGGTGGGTAGGTGGGGTGGATGACTAATCGCATTAAATTCCTTGGCTTGTGAATGCGACACTTTGTACCAGTGTAGCTGGAAAGTGCATGTAACACGGCGGCATCACGTTTTAGTGGGTTTTAATGAGGAATTATTAATTTCCTGCGAAAGGAACGGAAAAGGCGATTTGCATGTGCGCGGCGCGGAAAAAGCGATTTTTAAAAGCGCGACTGAAGAATGAAAATAATGATGGCACGCGGAAATGTCGTCTGATCGCGCGGCAAAATGGATGCGGCACTTTTCTTTATGGGGATTTAATTATTACTCCTCCTATTTTCTGACGTTGATTGAAAATGAAAACAAATTCGATAATTTATTTTTATTTTTTATTTAAAAAAAAAAATAGGGTTTAACTCGGGCTTTTATATTTGGCTACCAGCAGAATCTAGTTTTTCTGCTGAGGTTAGTTCTACCATGTGATTAAATCTATGATGTGGCTCCCAAAATGAGATCAAAGAAAAAGCAGGCGAATTTTTACTGGAGTATAAGAGGAAATATGTGACGGAAGTGAATGAAATGGCATTAGCTAATTTGATAAGAAATTATTTGAGTTTTGTTTCGAATATTTCTCTTGATATTTGAATGGTTTCTTATTCGAATTAATATCCTCGTGAGTACTATCATCGCATCGCTAAGAATAATTTTATAATGAAGGTAATGATCAATTACTTCATAGTCTTAATTATTCTAATCTATTACTGTATATGTAATACAGTATACGTATTTTACTAGATTTGTTACATGTAGTGTTCTAATTTTTTTTTATGTGGATGCATTTTTTTTAAAATAAGTTTTCTTTAAAAAAAAAATTGCATTTCTGCGAAATCCAGAATTCCAACGAAAATTATGCTTAAAAAATTCCATTTTAATGAAAGCATTTTGATGTTTATCATGTCCAGCGTGTAATACATGTACTCTTTTATGGAATTTTTCATTTCAAGTTCGCGAAATTCGAGATTATTATTTCTTAAGTTTATAAAGTAGGCCTACACGTACAGTTGAAAACATCTATAAGAAAAAAAACGAAAATGCTTTCTTTTTTTTTGGGGGGGGATTAAATGCTTGTTTATTAATCTATTTTTCGTGGGGATGTGCGCATATTAGAAATCGGAAATAACTGTTTATCTTATCATTAATCAAAATTTCTTAAATACATAATTATTAAGTGAGACAGAAAAACCTCTGAAGATCGACGACATTAAAGAATTTGCGAGTTTAAAGTTGATAGTCGCGTAGCATAACTTTTTCTCCGTTTTTACGATTCAGGACAACGGTGAAATACGGTACACATGTAGTGGTGTAATTTCATCGTCGTAGATTCAGCTTAATTTATAACTTTGTAGCTCAGTAAGTCGGATAAAAATTGATTTACAAGTTTTCAATTGAAAAAAAAAAATTTCAATGTAACGAAATCACAATCCGCTTCTATCTTTAGCTATTTAACGCCAACGTTACATTTTTATATTTTAATGATACTCTATTGAGTCTATTTTAATAAAAAAAAAAAATCTTTTATGTTGTGTGATTTTAACGTTATTTAATTTTTTAAAGCTGGTATAGTACTAAACGTCGTTATTTTTGTGCGAACTTGGCTTTGAAAAATTATTATATGAGTTCATGTACATTATTTTATGTTCGCATAAAAATGAAAAAGTGTCATAACTCCTAATTGGGGGAATGATTCTCGGCAAGCCTTTCTTTATACGCGTCCGCGGATGAGTTATGAGACGGAGGATAGAGCGAATTGCATTGGCCTCGTAAGACGCAAAATTATGCAAACGATGACAAAAATGTGGACATATTTCTAGTAGAAAGTTGTTTTTTTTTTTTTAAGGAAAAAAAAAATATATGAGAAATTCGGTTAGTCACGACAGTCTTTTGTTTGCGAAGAGATCAGGAGAAAAAAAAAGTAAACTCCGGGTGTGGGTGAGTGACGAAACGACTCCGACATCGACTGCACTTATCGTGTGTAAGCGGCTTAGCGAAACCTCCGAGCTCCACACATTATGCACTTTCATCGCCCGCCGCCATCTTGAATGTCTAGAAAACGAAAAAAATAAATAATAGTAATAATAAAAAAATAACGCGTCAGTGGGATAAACTCACTTGAAGAGAGTTCAAAGATGGCGGATACTCTGGGAAATGCGTCGTTGAGAAAGGTTTTTTTTTTTTAATTGGTGGCGCCCTCTGCCGTGGGGTGACAAGGCGATAGCAAAAGTTTTAATTATTTAAATGGAGTTTGGAATGCGCGTGAAATGTATGGGAAGATATTACATTTTGAAGTGAGCGAGTGAAAATAATGTGCTCGGAGGTCCGGAAGTTGAATGTGGTCGAAATTTTTTTTTTCGTTTAGGTGGAAGGGTAGCCTACTCGTGAATGGAACACGTGCGCTGCAGATCTAGAATATGTAAGTGGGGTGAACTTGGGGAAAGATGTGTCGTGGTGTATGTCCGTCCATTTTTGGGGAATACTCAAAATTTATTTTTCTGTAACTAAAAACACGATCGACATCATAAAATTGATTTAATAAATTATGGGCAAATACAGTATTATCAAGCAATACATGTATTCATCAATATCAATAATTATTATAAGCAATTTTTGTTTTCTTTAAAAAACAAAAGTAATTGTAAAGTAATTGTAGTATAGTAATTGAAATGAATTGAAGTTATAATTTTGTTTTCGAGTTTAGATAGAAAGTGATTTAAGGAAATTCTTCTTGGTTTGGTAATGCTCATGACTTTTCGGTAACCACAACATGGATTTAGTCTCACGATTATAACGAGCCATTAGTAAGGTTTTCGTGTATTAACTTGAATTCGAATTGAGAAATTATGAAAATAAACAAGATTCTTTTTTCGAACGGTTCGTACGTGTATTTATTTATTTTTTTACGAATTTATAATATTCCCCACTTGAACTTGACCAAACAAAGCCGTAATTAAGTGCACTTTCTCTGGTATCGTTAGTTTCGGACATTAACCAAACCTTGACATTTCCACTTTCCCTCCGCGATAAGCTATCTCCCTCACCCCGTCTCTGCTCGTTGTGCTCTGTTTTGGAGTGGATGAGTGAGGGGTTTCGAGTTGTTTATTATTGAAGATGGAAGGAGGAGCAGAATGCGGTCTTTGGTCATGCGTGTTGCCCGGTTTTGAACAGCGAGTAGAGTGAACTTGGTCAAGGTGAACAACCTCGAAAAGACAAGAGCTAACTTTTTCGTTTTCGCTGTTTGTTGCAGAGGTGGCGCTCTTGTTGTTGTTGTCGCCGCCGCCCTCACTTTTTTTTTTTTTATTATTATTATTTTCGTTCCTTTTCTTTTTTTTTTCACTTATTAATATTTGTGTTCGGCAAGCGTAACGTGAAGCCTGTCCCATTAGCTTGAAGCAGACACATGTTGCCGATAGATTGGAACATGCGTGTTGTTCGGGCGCATTCTTGACCCGTTCACCCCTGCTGATCCGATCGCTCATTTCCTGGTTGGAAACAACTTTTTACGCTTTCCGGAAAGAAAAAGTTGTTAGTGGAAGTCGAGATAAGTAATCGAGTGAGTGGATCTAGAGGATGTGCGAGGGCGACATCTATATCGCAGTGGTGAATTAAGACCTTGGGGTTTTTGCATACGAACGCGCACGATGCTGTTGCGCGTGAAGATGGGATTCTACACGTCGTTAACGCAGCGCGACACGCGATGCTTCCGATTGCTTAGATAATGCCAGAAAACTGGATTGGAGACGGGAATCAAGCTGACTTTTTTTTTTTTTTTTAATCTGGAGACATTTAATGGACGAATAATGAAATCCCTCCATTTGTACGAGTACAAGTCTTGTTGTTAGTGGGTAAATATTATGTCCTGTAACATTTTGTTTTCCACTTCAAGATTATTTACACATATATTTTTTTAAAATTCTCGTTTTACAACGATTTCGTTTGTTATACAGTGAGAATAAATCTGTGTTGTAGCTACTGAAAAAGAGATTAAAAGAAAGAAGCTTAATGCGTTACTGTATTTATTATGGTTTACGGTGTTTTCGTGTTTTAAACGCCGAAGCTACATAACATTGTATTGGGAAAAATCTTGTGGGTCGGCGCAAAACTTCTTAATAACATTTAATCATTTAAGGTTTGCCTTTTGCTCCAAGTTGTATTAATTAAATTTCGTTAGTTGGACATTTAATATAACTTTTTATAAAGCCAATTAATTCCTTTTGATTCTTAAACGTTTAATCTAGACTTTTTTTTTTAAAATTAGAAATCCGGTTAGTGCGAAATTTAATACTGCAGAAATTTTTTTTCTAGAATTATTTAAAAAAAATACAGTATTAAGTTCACAAAACGATTTTAAAGGATTATTATTTAGCAAATATGTTAAGATAAATAAGTTGCAAT
Organism: Polydesmus complanatus; assembly: GCA_034692225.1. Taxonomy (NCBI): domain Eukaryota; kingdom Metazoa; phylum Arthropoda; class Diplopoda; order Polydesmida; family Polydesmidae; genus Polydesmus; species Polydesmus complanatus. Next base: position 5,829 of record JAQGAZ010001385.1, read on the forward strand.
AATTATTAACAAAATCAAATGGATACAACAATTATTAATAGTCTATTGAGTGGAAATAAATAACAGCGCTTAAAATTTTTAGATTTTGTCGTAATAATTGAGCAAAACTGCAAAAGTTAGTTCATTATCAAATAAAATTAAATTTAAAGGTACATGTACAGTATTATATTTAATTTAAATAAAAATATTATTTAAAAAAAAAAAAAAAATTGTTGCTTTAGCGTGAGAAAGAAAAACAACTTTTATCCGGTGTTGTCACTCGTACGTTTAGATTTTTTGGAAAGATAAAAGTACTTTTAGGTGATTTAGTAGACGATTTTAAAAGTTATACCTGATTTATATTTTCTGTTTATCCGCTATTTTTTCTGTTAAAAACTTCTCGTTTCTCGTAATACCGTAGGTGCTGCAATTTTAGTTAAAAATTGGGCGGGGCTAAATTTTTTCCCGTTTTACGTTCACCTTTAGCCCGCTCGCTTAATTTTTTTTTTAAATGATGTTCGAAATTCAGTTTAAACTCATTTAAAATATATTAACATAATATTACGATTAAAATAAGTTTAAGAAAAAAAAGGCGAACAAAAGTTTTCTATGCGTCGTCATTTTTTTTAAAAAAATATATTTCTTTTAATTTAAAATAGACTTGCAAATTGTTTTTGCTCTATTTTTTTGTGGATGTCTTCTGCGCTATTCGTCCCGGGTCATCAACGTCGGGTGATTTTTAAATTGCAAAATTTGTTAATTAAGCTCCTTCATGTATCCGCGTTTAACTTTCTAGCGAGGTCGTTCTAATTAATTAATTTTTTTTTTTTTACGACGCGAACCCTTAACATTCCCTAAACGAATAGCGTTTACAACCTCTAAATTTTCACGTAATAACCCTCTCGACTGCCACCGCCATTAAGCGCGCTAATTATTGTACCGCGGATGGTAATCGTAGTGCGTGGAAGGGGGATCCATTGGGTCTTATCCATCAGTCGAGGACCTTAATTTCGGTCCGTAGTAAGGTTTAAGGTCTCGAGGAGGATGAAAATGTGGAGTAGTGTGTGGATGGAACATGTAAATTTCTTTTGGCGAGTGACTCTCACGAGAGGAATTGATGCAAATCGAGAAACTTGATACGAGGATGGGGGAAAAAGAAAAGTGCGCATGCGTAGACGTGATGGGAATGAAGAGAGAATCGGGGAACAAAAGAGCCAAGTATCACTAGGGTGTTTTTTTCTTCTTTCATTCGTCTATTCAGTTTTTTATACGCTTCAAAGGAATATAGAGATGCAGAATGATGGAGTCACACGTGCTCGCATTCGCCCGAACCTACTCGCCTGAAATGTTGCGCTTTCGCTACGTAATGACTACCGGTTGTTGTTGAACTAACCACTTCCGATTGGATACTATTTCTTTTCTTTTCTTTTCATTTTTTTTTTTATTTATTACAAAATTTAATAACTTTTTTATAAAGCCATCGATCGCGTAGTAATCTTAGAAAAGTTTAAAAATTTAAAGAAAAAAGGTATAAAATATGATATAAAAAAAATAGTAATTCTAGAAAATTACAAAAAATTCCAAAAAGAATTATTTTTAGGAGATTAAATTTAAATATTGGAAAAATTCAAGGAATATAATTAATCCATAAAACTGAAAGTAGAAATTCCTGAATAACAAAATGTTTGTAAATGTACTCGCAATAATTATCATTATGGTAAGCAGAGGAATTGTGGTATTGCAAAGTTGCTAGATGACAGAAAACAATAAGCATGAACTGCATTTTCAATTTTAAAAATTAAAAAGATAATTATTATTTTTAATGATTATTATTTAATATACTGGTTGGTTTTCTATTGGTGTCATAATTCTTGACCGACCTAATCCTGATCGGGAAAAATACATACATGTACTTGAGTCTCGAGAGGTTAAAATGCCATCTCTGTTGGGTAAATTTTGTTTTCGTGAAATTATAAATAATTTTTATAAGGAGATATTTTGTCGAAAAAAAAAAAAAGAAAGAAAATTAAATACGCTAATAATTTCATTTCACACTCTAAAAAAACATGCCATATTTTAATTTAAAAAAAAAAATTAACATAAAAAGGCCAAAAATGAAGGAATATTTTACTTAATCGAAAATTACATATTATAGATAACATGCGTTACACACGAATACGTTTGAATGGCGAGTGATTGCGAGGTGTAATCGAGCCTAAATCCATCATTATGTGGAGAGTAAAGTGTGAGCCGTGAGTGATGACTCCTTGGAATTTTGTGTGGCGTTACCATGACAACCCTCGTTTAAAAAAGCCTTCTCGAGACAACTGGACTCGGTGAAAGTAGTTAATTATAAATATCGACAAAGATGAGAGTGCGATGGTGGATGTTGTATGTTGTTGTTGGGGGGAAGAGATATATAGAGATAATGTTGTTTACAACGATAAAAAGAAGGATACATGTTGCCGGGTGCCCTGCAGATGAAACCGAATGAAAAGTTATGTTCTCGTCGACTCATCTCTTTTATTATTAATATATTTTTTTTCTTTATTTAGGGAATAAATTTTTTTTTGTTTGTGTATTAATTTGTACTTATTGCATCCATCGAGTAGTCGAGGCAACGCGTGTGCGCGAGTGTAATTAATTAATTTCTACGCACCGCAGTGTGCTAGTCTTCCGCCGGATGTCGATGCCTAATGTGAAAGATGAAGAACATTTTTAGGTCTTAGGCGTCAATTGCTCCAGGTTTTTTTTTTTTTTTTTTTTTTTTCTTTTTATTATTATTCTCGCTTTTCTTTTCTTCGTCTCTCTCCCATTTCTTAGTTAATTATCTTGTTGATCATCGGAGCTGTCAGAATACGCACGCGCTTACACCGAGCTCATCTCCATCTCCTATTTTTTTTTTGTTGTTTGGTTTGGTTGACATTTTCAACCTCGGCTGTTGGGTGCTAACTGCTCTCATCTTCTAAATTAGATTGCTTTGGAACCGTAGGGGGCGTTGGCATAACATTACCAAGATGCTTTACGTAGATTCTGAGAAAGTTTTTGAATAGATGGAAATTCACTTTTTTTTTTTGTTTATTAAAAATTTAATCTTGTTTTAAAGTTGATCTGGTTATACCATTACATGTATTACTTTAATAATTATTTTGTCGTCACCGAGTTTCTAGATTTAGCGATTGAAATTTTATTTCTAGTATGCACTGTATTCTGATTTGACTGCAGTAATTCCGTTACCTCACATATAAGGGTTACATAAAGATTAAAAGATACAGACGAATTTATGGACTTGCGTTCACCTTTCCCCTGGTTTGACCTGACTTAAAAAGGTCTTTTTAACAACGCGGTAATTTTTGTTTTAAAGAATTGATGGTCACAAACCAGCAGTGGTGGCTTAAAAAAATAATGATCTAGTTTTTTTTTTTTTTTAAATCAATTTGCGCCCGTGGCATGCGCATGCACTAGTCAACAAGTACTTTTCAAAATTGTTTTTGTAATACACTGTACATGTAGATGCTTTTTTTTTTCTTTTCTTTCTTAAAAAATCTATTTTTGGAAATATTTATTTTCGCATAAAGCAAAATTTATACTGGAGTATAAAACTGGATCTTGGTGTAGGCTGCGAAATATTAGCTTAATGTGTTTTAGCATAGTAATCTCGCCTATATCCCTCATCAGAGAGAGCTCTTCGGCATTCGCAGGTGGAAAGAGATGGCAATTTGAGTGTTTTTAATAGTAATGTGTATTAATTTCAACGAGCGCTAGTACTGTAATTGGATCGAAGAGCGTTGACGAGAGGTAAAGGGATCCCCGATTAAAATTGCAAACAGTTGTTTTTATCCGTATAGGGTGATAGTTGGGGGGGATGAGGATGGTAGGAACACAAAAGACTGAGGGTTTATTTTTAAGCTCTTTCGCTCACTTTCTCATCGTGTCGTGAAATGTCCTTAGCAAATACAAGTGTCATTGTGTTGCTGACCCTACGCTTCACAGATTTCGAACCTATTGTTGAGGTTTGCGCTTAAAAGTGGGTGAAAAACATGGAGAAAAAGAAAAAAGAAAAAAAGGAGGAGGAGGAATTTAACACGTGTGACCGTGAGCGCCAGATGGTGGATTCGGTAGACAGGGCTGGCCTCCGCAACCTCGGATACGCGTGCATTATCAAGTGGCAGGTTGGAACACTCATTGTGTACACAACCTACTGTTTCGATTAATATCCATCACTTTTTTTTTAATGGATTTTTATGTGTATTTTTTTTTTTATATAAAAAATATTTTTATTATGCGCTGTTTTTTAAGATTTTAAAAAAATATAGACAAAAGTAAGTGGGGGGAGGGAAAGAGAAGAGGTTGCTAAGGGATTGGAGACTTCTTCTATGGCGGTCTCTTTGTTTCCTATTCAATGCTGTTGTATTCATTCTAAAGCATCCTGTATAATGCGAGAGGGCCATCAAAAAGCTGTAACCTAGATGGGATTTACTAAAGATGCATTAGGTTCGCTTATTGTACGCGTTGTAAAAATTTTGGGGACCTAAAATTACATTTCGAGGAAATGCATTATGAGAGAGTATTTTACGCTTAATTTACTCTTCTATTTTCGCATTCAGATTTTCGTTAATGTAATTATTAATAATCAATTTTATAGCCGCCTAATAGGGGTAAATTGAAAGATTGAATTTTACTCATTTTTTTTTTGAATATGTAATGAAACGGTTTGTTTTAGTTTTTGTTTGGGGGAGGGGGGGAATAAAATATGACGAGAATATTACGAAAATAATGAATTTAGTTGCCTCTTTGAAATTTGAATTTCGTTTTGTCAGCATCAAAGAATGACAACCAACGTTCCTTTTGCGCTTTTTCTGCGTTATTTTGAAAAATGCAGTACACTATTATAATAATTGTATAAGGTATGTTTTCTGAAATGTCAGATGCTTATTTATTTTGTTTTAATTCAAGGTTTTTCATTGATTGTTTGATAGTTCTGGTAGTTAATTTAATTGCGTAGGGTAATTAATTTTCGATAGTAAAAGAATTTGACTTTATTTTGCATTAAAAGGTGCGTAGAAACTTGGAAGCGAGTTCTTTTTTTTTTTTTTTTTTTATCCTGTATTTTCGATTCGGTAATAAAATCTTTTAATGCTAGGTTGACAGGCGCGGACGCATTGTGGGTAGATTTTACTCGCGATGCATCTGGCTTTCTCTTAATTTGCCTCAATTTCTCATCGCGCATCATACGAAACTATTACTTAGGTACAGTATTTTAATGCGCTTGCGCGATCAATATGTACCTATACATATATATACCGGTACTCTTTTTTGTCATTTTTTGTTATTGTCAAATCTGTTAATTGTGTTATTAAGATGATAAATCGATATGGAAAATGTGTTTTTAATACGATGCTTGTTTGCATTCAATTAACGAAAGACTAACGTTTGTTTTTGTTTTTATTATTTTATTATAGGTGAGTGGAAGCTTATTTTACAGCGTCATCATTATTATTATGGTTATGGTAATCCTATGAGGGGTGGATCGTTAGTCGACTTTTACGATAATCAAAAGCCCTTTGGGTTGTGTGGAAGGAAAAGTATCGGGGGATGACGGAATCGCGTTGAGCGAGGGCATAAGGTAGGACCGACCGTGACTGGTGATGACGCCGGGAGAGTGACAAATATGGCGTTCGTCGTCACGTTACAATCGTTTTGATTAATAATAATAATGGCGTCGGTTTGTTTGAGGAATCCAGGGCAAAGCGATTCACGCAGCAATTATTAGCGCAGCGGGTAAAACTTCTTCCCTAACGTTGGAATTAAGGTTAATGCGGAGAAAATAAATTCCGGTTTCGGGAATCGAAACTCAAGGTTTGTTTTTACCTTTCGAACACGGAAAAGCCGTCAAAACTATAGCCACTTTTCACGCATTTATTTAATTTTTAGAAAAAGAAATTAATTGGTCTGCAGAATTATTATTTTTTCTTTAAAGATATAATAATAAATGGATTTATTTATTTGCATTTTTGGACAGATTTTATAAATTTAATTATTATTATTTTTTTAAAATTGATTTAAATTCTGCGTTTTAGATTTTATATTCTATTTGCTCGAAAATATCGCCCAAAATTCAGTTCCCATGGCCGGCACATTAAAGTTATCGAAATCTTTTTTTTTTTAATAGAATTTTATTACAGTACAGTATACGAGTATACAGTATTATAGATTTTTTAAAAAATGTGAATTTAAATATTGCAAGTTGAATTATTTTTTCAAAAGAGTTGATTTTCCTTATACTGTTCACATGAAATACTGTAGTAATGATCGGTTTTTTGTACAAGTACTGTCATAATATCAGTATGCTCATATATCAGTATGCTCATATATCAGTTGTTGGTTGGAAAATGCGGTCGAAATGGGTTTCAGTAGAATATTTGAGCACAACCTCTTTTTTTTTTTTTATTAATACTTTATTTATTTTTATTTACGTGGGAAGAGAATAATCGTGATTGTGGGATGGGAATATTTTCTATGTTATCAGGTTCAGTTAGTAGATCGATTTTTATCTTCAAAGAGGAATCCATTCTCTCACGTATGTTAGATTTTCTTCTGCGTTCATTCTCTTGAATCTCAATTACGCTAATTGATAGTTTTTTTTTTTTTTTTGATACCGGTAATATTTTGCACCGTTTTATTTTTAATAACGAGAATGTTCACGTTTTAATCTGCCGCGGGCTTTAATGATTGACGTGCCTCTCCGATCGAAGGACTGACCAGACACTGGGGAAATGATATGAAATTATCTGAAATCTTGCAATTAATCTGATTGATTAGACTATTAGCTGTAATTAGGTTGGCTTTATCCAGTTAAGTTTAGAACAACACGAGCACGAGCTCATTTTATATGTCGTTCAATATTATCAGCTAATCGTTGGCGCAACGAGTAAACATCAAAGTTTGAAAGTTTTTATCCGGGTTTTTTAGGTTTATTATAATTTGTGTAATTAATTAAATTGAAATTTCGAATTAAAAAAAATAAAAAATTTAAGCCCCTAGAGGGACTCGAACCCTCAATCTCTGGCTTACTACCGAGTTAGGAGGCCAGCGCCTTATCCATTAGGCCATAGGGGCTGTGATGAAGGTTGCCGCGTTGAAGCGTGAATATAATGCGAAGCGGGTTAAGCAGGCTGATGTGATGCAACTTAAAACCTAGTACTGTACATTGTACATGTACTCCGAGTATTATTTTGTTGCATAGTACTGTATTATGTACATACATTAGTAGTATTAGCACAGTGTATTATAGTCTTGTACCTGGGGTTTTTTTTTTATTATTAAAAGATCGTTACAGGTAGTTATTTAGTTATTATAATATACCCGATAATAAATTTTTTAGACTAATTAAAATTAAATAATAACTAAACTATTAAATTTTAATAATATTCACGTCTGCATTCTTAAAATTTAACTTGTTGCCGGCAAATCAATTTAATAGATTTATATAAACAAAAATATATTTAAAAGACCACATCCTTGATTGCTCTATAAAAATAATTTTCAGACAATTTATTAGTTTGAATTCGAAATACAACAATATTATTTCTGTCTCCCTTATTATTATTATTTTTTTTTTAAAAAAATTTTTGTAAATTTTATTTGAGTATTTGAGTAACCGAATTTAAATATTTTTTGATTAGGTTTATTAGATTAATTAAATTTTGGTGGTATACTTTGGTGTGCGTTTTTTTTTTTTTTGCTGTTTTAGCAGGGTTTCTCTGTTTTGAAATTGTAAGGTTTTTTGGAAAAGTGTTTTTGTTAGGTGAAGTGGGTCAATGGGCATTTAGTCGTTTTTCGTGTTCTTAGCGGGCGACGAATTTGTTGTAAATCGCTGGCGTAATGGACACTCGAGACGCAGTGTGACACCATGCTATCGACTTTAACATTTGCACGTACTCGTTCGCACGCGCATATTTTTGCCTATTTTTTTAAAGGCCTTGTTAAGGAACTTGTTTGACGCCAAGCGTTCGTTTCTTCGGCATGTCTTAGTGTGGCTGGCTCGTGTAAGTGGTGTATCGAGGCTGCAGCTGCGAACGCAATTTCGACCTATGCGCGTCATGTCAACGCTGCAGCGCCATCTGCCGACTTTGACGCCGCTATTACATCTCATTCAACCACTGTTTTATGCTTTAATTTATGTATATTAAAGGTTAAATCAACATCTGTAAACTTCTCTTTTTTTTTTCTCGCACTCTTTGTTAGCACTTGGTTGCCACTTGAAAATAATATGAGAATTAGAATGCAAATGGTTCGTTCAGCCTATCGTACCGATGTAACTGACCTTTTATTTAGAAACTAAATTTTCTGTATACGGTGACAAAGTTTAGGGCTTTTTTAAAAATTAATTGTTGGCAACCACAAAAAATTTCTGCACAATGTTAAAATTTTGTTCGCTGATCTGAAATTGTAAGTTGGTGCTGTATTGCATTGCAAATATATTTGTTTACAGTATCTTCAGTAGGACCTGCATTATAATATGAAACGTTGAGGGCAGGAACCTATTTCGGATAAATTCGAAAATGTTTTTGAGAAAAGCGTTATTTAAACATTGTAATTCATCTGCAATACAAAATTGTGCATATAGTATGACAAGAATTATTCGTTATACCTATTTAATTTTTTTAAGCTTATAAAACTTAAATAATTACAATACATGTATAGGCACGTACAGTGTATACCGGTTGGTATATTTGAGCGTTACATTTCTATTTTTAAAAGACTATCTAAATGCGTTTCGGATAAGCCGGGCTCTACTAATTAAATGAAAGTGGAGAGAGAATTGTGATTTGATTGAATTTAATTTTATTAGAATTACAGTAATTAGGGGATTTTATAAACCTTTCATCAAATGATTAAATTTTTGTCGATTTTGTTTTTATTGTTTTTTTCCTCTATTCAACTGATTAAATTATAAAGCAATAAAGCGAATTGTTGAGTGCCCTTCTCAATTAAATTTTTTCTGCGTATAAGTGACAATAGTTGGAATGAAATGTTATTTGTGAAGATTCGGACGATGGGATTGTGCGAGAGCTTTCTACTGTCACCGTCAGAGTTTCAATTGCGATTGCTATTTGTTTTTCTCTCACCCATTCGGTTTTTTTTTTTTATTTTGGGGGGAAGAAGAATGGGAATTGAACGTTTTGATTTATTAATAGACGACAGTAAAACACGCTCTCGGGTGTCATAAACGAGCGTCGAGCTGCTGCGGCATTAGAAGCTTCTTTAGCGGCAGAGTAATTTACGGCCATCCCTCTCCGCGCTTTCTAACGCCCTCTTCCGACGTAATTTTTTTTTTTTTAAAGGGAAAACACCGCAAAAGCCCTGCTTTTACCTTATCCTATGCCTATTCGGATGAATGCTCACATTTCCATACTAACTTTATGGATATCATCCGACGGTAGCGAACAGAATACTGGAATAATAATAAAAAAGAAAAAGAGGGGTTCTACGGTTAGTGTTTGTGCTATTTTTTGTGTTTTTTTTGTTGTTGGGGGGAGTTGTAAATGAAAAGAATCCGGAAAGAATTATGCGAGGTGCTATGTGTGCTGATAGTAGTTGTCTTTGCCTTTCGCAAAGCCTGATTCACACGGGAGAATGACGAGGCGGAAAAGGATATGAGATTTTCCAATAAAATCTCTTCCGTGAAGATACTGTAAATCACGTTTAAATAAATTATTTAAATACAATATTTAATTTTACTGAAGTGAGTTTACTGTAGAATTACAGTATTAACCAAACTACACATGCATGTAATTGTTTCTAAATTTCTAATAGTACAAGATAAAATAATAACGATTTGTAGTAGCCTACTGTACATTGTACATGATTGTTGTATGTTGTAGAATGTAGATGAATAACGAAAATTGTTTTTTAGGTCCAGAAAAATTGGCTAAAAATAAAAAACAAGCAGCGTTTTATATTAGTTCACAAATTGGTATTACGAGTACCGGGTATTAATAATGTAATACGTTTCCCCAAAATTTTGGAAACAAGATGAAATGTGTTTTGAGAATGATTGTTCCTGTGCGCGCGTAGCTTAAATGTTTACAAGTCTGCGCACTACATACAGCCGCCTTCTGTTCTACATGTATGTGTGTGGTTTTTCGGTAACAAAATACCGGGATGTTATATTTGTATGAGGTGAAATATATATTCATAAGTTTGTCGTTTTTCACGCCAAACGGATGATTTTATTCTCACTCGACACACGTGAGGAAATTGTTTTTTTTTTTTTTTGGTTGTTTGCACTTTTATTTATTTTTCTCTTACTCTTGCGCTCGGATTTTACAGTGTGGCATATTGGTACCGAGATTTAATATTGCGTATTTTTGTTGTTGTTATCGTTTCCCCGCAATTTAAATGTTAATGCTATTAAGTTTTGCGCTGGAGTTGCGCGCGTTCCTATTATGCGTCGATTTCCGTTGAGCATTGTACGAGTAATCTTTTTATTATTTTCGGTAATAACGCCGAGTCATTTCTGCCGGAAAATGACTTGACCGGCCACTCAAATCGCAAAAATGCTCTTCCTATTTTTTTTTGTTTTTTGTTTTTTCCTTTTCTTTTTTCTCTTTTGTTTCTTTTATTTTTATTTATTTGATTTGAATGAATAGCGCACTTAGGAAATTCGTTGGCGCTCCGAGACGGCTCTTTATTTTGAGACAAAGACGGTATTATCTCTTGTTTCGTTTTCCACTCACACTGCGTGTACTCGATGATTGCGGGAGTAAAAGATGATGGGAAGAACAACGAGGAGCAATTAGCTGGAAAATGAAGGCGAATTTTTAAGTCTTTTCACGGAATAAACTTCGCTATAAACTTGCTTACAGTCTGCTTCAAATTAAACCTACTATTGAGTCATTCACGTCATTTCCTTGATACGGCGGAGACTTTGCATTGATTTCTTTTCATGGGATAAATACGAGTCATTTCTGGAAGTAATGCGCGGGGATAAGAACTAACGTACTGTACTGTGTGACGGTATCTAGTTTTATTATACAGTATTTATGGGAAAACATTAAGATTACGATGTTATTAATGAACTTCGGTTTAGCAATTTAATATTGAAAGAGTCTCCACACAATATTTTTTTTCTTTTTTTATAAATTTTTAAAAATTGGAGGTTTTTGTTGTCTTATTTTCGGTCTCAATATTGGCTACGATTTGTAGTATCATGCACGATAAACCGGAAATAGTTTTTTATTTACCATAATATTATCATATCAATTTTTATTTTAAAGAAAAATTCTATTACGGATCAAAAAAAAAAAAAAATATCCTTCCCTCCTCCCTTTTTCTTTAGGGATTTGTTATGCTGACATTAAATTCTAGGCAAGGTTTTTTTTTTTTAGAGAAACAGACTAAAATGCGAAAAAGCAATTGAAGACTTTTAGCTTTATCGATTTCCACTGAATAGGAAGAATTATTAATGTATCGGGTAACATTTCACTTAAATTGTGATCCACTTTTCTATTATTTAAAAAAAAAATAGTATATTAATAAAGATGTATAATTTGAATTTTTTGAGTTTTATAAATTAAAAGTATTGTATTAAATACAGTATTATCATACCCGTCATTTAAAAAACAATCTACGTGATGTGATATTTTTTTTTAAAAAAAAAAATGCTTCTCGTATTTATCGTAGCTCTCAAATTTGTTTTTGTTGAGTTTTTAGTTTTGCGAACTTACAGTAGGTTCAATCGAATCAGCTCCGGCATCAAAGCTCGTCTGCTTTTAGAAATTATTTGCTTATTTTCTATTCTAACGTTTCGGAGCGTACGGTATTGTTGCTGATTGGCTAGAGACATTTTTCGATTCTATTCTAGATTCAAAAAATCACTAAGAGTCGGTTTCCACGTTCAAAGATAAAATACAATTTTTTTTTTCTTCTTTCTTCTTCTTCTCCCTAAAATTGAGTTTTAAGTGAATTTAGCTCGGCTCTTATTTTTCTACTCGTATTGTATTTCGATGCCTTATACTTTTTTTTTCCAGTAAAATCCAATATTGAAGTAAGCGAATTTTAATGGATGCTCAGCTTTTTTGATTGCGCCAAATTTTATTTACAACTGACTTTTCTTTCTCTACCCCTCTCGCTTCTCTTTTCTTTTTGCTCCTTACATACATGACTGTACATGTACTATATTCTTGGAGTGGGTAAATAAAGCGGAAGCCGTCGCGAGCAGACGGTATTATGTTTCTAATAAACAAAAAACTAAATAAATAAAGAGAAACCTGTTGTTAAGGGTTATTTTGTACGGTTTCGCGTGCGTTTTCTATGTGTTGGCAGAGAACGGTTTTAGTTTTGAAGTTTGATTATGAAAGGCTCTACTCTACCCCCCTCCCCCACCGCCCCATCTCTCTTCCATTCCCGTTCGTCTATCTGTTCCAATGGGTGTACAATCGAATGGCTGCCATTTCCATTAAAGATGGATGTGTTTGCTGTGGTAAATAATTTAATATAACAGAGTGGCTTTAGTATCCTCGGGTACTGAATGATGCACAACTTAATGCATGTTCATTCCGTGTTTTCTTTCATTTCGTATTTTATCCAATTGGGGGCACTATATATACTCTGATGTCCGATTCAACGGTGCTTTGTTTTGATTCTTAAGGATGCATAGGCTCGTGCGGCAGAAAAATAAGACAACTTTTTTGAGGATAAAAGTGTTTCTCCAAATCCCTCCCTCCCTCCCTTAAATTTTTTTTTTTTTTGTTTGCCCGAGTTTGTAATACAGTATTATTAATATGCGCGCGATATACGAAATGAAATGGCAAATGTAAAACCGTGCGTACTGTGCCTCGCTTAGTGCGGGTTCGATTATTCCGGATTCACTATTGTCCAGTTTAAAAAAATTTTTAAAAAACTTACTTACCAGTTATAAAAATTTACTCAAGCGAGTACCGATTATTAAATACCATAGTTAACGAAGGAGATTTTTAGTTTTACTCGGGATACCATATTATGGGTATATACGCTGCCATATATACGGGTAATATTTCGCTGCCATATTGACGGGTAATATTTCGCTGCCACCGGTGATAGTAAGATCTTAACTCAAGCAAAATGATAAATTAGTCATACATGTAATAGGCTACATATTAGCCACAACGTGGTATATCAAACTTGAGTTCACGGCATTGCGAGATGAAATTAAAATTGAATGTTCCGGTGGTAACGGAACAGAATTGATAAATTTGTGTTTTAGGTCATTTTTTTAGTTTTAGTTTTTTTTTTTTTTTTGGCAGTAATAATTTAAATGTAATTAAATAAGATTACAATAATTATAACAGGATTTTCTTGTGACGTAATATAACGGTAGTCTTAAATAGCGGTAAAAACCGGGAAAGTGCGTGCATGTTTTCTTTTTCAAATGGAGGAAGTTGTAGCAGGTAAACGCTTGATGGACTTGTTAATTGACGGTTGTTTGTGCTTAAAAATCACTAATGCTTCAATTTAAATTGTTTATCTCTACAGTTGGGTTCGATTCGCCGCATTCGCTCGGGGTTGTTAAGCTGCATTGCGCACGGAAGTGAAGTTTACGTAAGGCATCGCGAACGTAGCGTGTGATTACGCAGACGCTTTTATTTAGCACGAAACTCCGGAATAAACGCCAACATTTGCAAATAATCTCGTCAATTTTTGTAATTTGAAGGAAGGAGATTTTGAGGTGAAATTTTACCTGCTCTCTATTCCCGTTTTATTCTCTAAAGTTAATTAATTTTGATGCTTCGCGTGGTTTCCATTGCGAGGATCAGAACTGCCATGTTTCTTTGTTCTAGATTCAATTATTGTACTCGAACTACCGGGGTTCAAGTGTTTTTCTTTTTTCTATTTATGGAAATACTATTTTCGAAGAAGATTTTTCCTATTTGTCGTCGAGTATCAAGAGTTTTCAATTACGTTGTTTAATTAATTTCTTGACGACTTATTTTTTTTGGATTGCTGAAAATCATCTTTAAAACAACAGCAAGAGCGAAAATTCTTGCATTAGATAAATAAAACAATTGATGGTTACAAGTACGACATCCAATTACACGTACTCTACATGGAGTATTACAATCAACAATATTAATTTAAAAGTATTGATTTCTGCTTAACGATTTTTGCGAAAACCTTTTTTTTTTTTTTTGAAACTTTTGGAATGGCTTTACGCGATTTAAAGAACAGTGAACTATCCTGTCAGTGAAATGGTTAATTTGAAATATGATAAATACCGTAGGCTTATATTTAAAATACTGTACGAAAAATGAAGTTTGGGAATGGAATAATTATCTTCGATTGATAAGTTAAAGATAGTTTACTCTTAATAGAATCTAATCATCTAATGTAGTCACTATACAGTATTATAATACATATTCTATACATTTTTGAGAACATGAAATTCATTATTAAATGCTGTATTGTGAAATTATTTTAAAAAATATTCTTGAAGGTTAAAAATTTTGTAATTCCTTTAATATTTTTCCTATGGGAAATAAAAGTTTTGTTGTTAAACTTTAAAATTTCCTTTAAATCGTCGTTTTTTGTTACGTTAATTTTCAGTTTTTTTACATAAGTCTCATCCCTTCATTTACGCGGTTTGTTGGTATCATGAAAACGCCTGTAAATAGAGGAATTCATGATTGTAAGAATTTTTTTTTTTTTAATTTGTTATGAGAAAAGCTTTTTATCTTGAAATTCGCATCGTTTTACGTTGGAACGCAACTACGGTACCGGTATATAAGTACAGTGTACTAGTATTTTGTTTTTCGGTTTTTCACCTTCATGGCCTTTCGACCTGTGCTGTCGAGAACTAATCTATTTTCATATTTTGAAATTACGTTGCGCTTGTGTACGAGTTTTTTTGTTGCTAGAGTAGTTGTTTTTGTCTCATTTTCACGTGTTCCCATCGAAACACGTTCACTAATATTATGAAACTGGAACTCATTCCACATCGCATACGATAAAAGAACGGTTTGGGCGCCATCCTAAATCGAAGGATAATTAATTGTATTGGTGAGCTACAAAACCGGTTAACTACTATCTGAAGACTGGATCGCAAAACAGATAATATAGCTAGCAGACAACGCGCGGTAGACCACGGGAGTGCGTGATAGGCGGGTGTGGGTTGACTGTTACGACCATTGTGGGTGGTGGACAAAAGTGGGACAGTGAAAAGGAACACGACAGAGCTCTTGTTTCTACCGCACATTTACATGATTTATTCAAAACGTCAGTGACGGAGAACAACGATGAGTGACGTCACGCGCCGTCACCGATAGGTCGTTCCGGAGTCTCTTTCACCAGTGGAACGACTCGGGTATAAGGCATTGCTACTCCATTATCACGTGTTGCTCCATCTTTTTTTTTTTTTTCTTTCTTTAGGAAATAAAAGACGTTCGATTGTGTTTCCGGTTCTGATTTCTTCTCGCATTTGAAATCACAATAAAGAAACTACAACGGCATAACATTTTTTCTTTCTTTTTCGAACGGATTGAAATTGAAACGCGCAACAATAAAATGTGAAAAGAACGAAGTGATAACAAAATTTTTTGAAAAGGGGGTTAATTTTGAAGAGAGTATTAAATTAGCTTAAGGAGAAAAGATAGGTTTAAAAAAAATTTAGGAAGTAATTTTAAGAGCAACATTAGAGTTTAGATAATAATTTTGGAAGGGAGATGACAACTACTTCTCAGCGTAACGAACATTCTGATAAACGATCGACTTGGTTTCGAATTTCTCACGCTTTTATTATAAAGTAGCCTATTCTAGATTTCTTAGTAAGTTTCAGTGTTGGTGACACGATAATTTACTGGTTATATTAAAATTTTAATACAGTATATAAGAAATAATTTTTAAAAATTTATTATGTATTCGAACGGGCTTATTAATCTGAACAAGGGTGTGATAGGGATTTTTTCTGATTTCACTTGATTAGCAAGTACAGTATTTTGTACTACTGTAAGGGTATATTGTGTAGTACTGTAGTATGCGAATTAATCTGTCCGAACGAATATCGCCTACTAGTAGGCCTACTACAGTTAATATTTTATGTGTAACATGTATCTCTGTGCACTCAAAACCGTAGAAAATTATTTTTTAGATTAATATTTAGTACAAATGTACCATCAACTGTTAATATTCTATTATTCGAACAAATTGGTTTTCCGAACACCCGTGTGTCTCAATTAGTTTGAAAGTTACCGTTCTGGTATTTTTAAAACCGCATCTTTGCGACAAGACTTAGTGGTAGTGTTGCGAGCGATACATTACGAGGCAAATGTCTGGAGAAAGTAGCGGCAGTTGTAATTCTAGATTTCTGCATTACTCCACTAACAAATCAGAGTTTTATTTATTGTCAGGTAAAATTACCGAAGAGAAAAGGGAGGGATGGGTGAACGATAAAAAAGTGAATTTAGTGTACTTGGAAAGTCGCCATTAAACGGAATTTCTTGGAAGATGCGTCGATCGTTTGCTTCACCAAAGCCAAAAGCGTTTTGACTGCTATTGTATTTGTGGGCGGGTGGAATACAGTACCGGTATACTAGCTCCGGTTAGGGTTTCGGTTTTTCCAACGCCTATAATAAGCCGCACCGGGCTCACTTTCACCACGTACCTACTAACATAACGCGTCTCTCCCCCTTCTAGTCCATATTCAAGATTATTATCAGGGCGAAGGACGCTTCCGTTTGCAGTTTACGACTTTTCATTACCTAACATAACGTTACTTCAACCCTCAATTCTCTAGCGAGCTATACCTTTTTTTTTGTGTGTGCCAAAACATTCGCCTAAGCAACTGCAATCCATTTGCACTTTATTTTTCAATTTTTAAGGCTTTCTAATATTTTGCGTGGAAAGTATGACGCGCATGTAAACGAGCTCCACCGGATCTAGAGTGCTTTGCATAGACTCAGAGTGAACCAAAATATTATATTTTTATGATAAAACATTTTAAATTACAGTCGTCGGATTACAAGTTTTCGAAAAATGTGAATTTTAGTTGCAAAATATGACCTATTTTGATCAATGTATTACGAATATAAATCAATATATTTTTGGGCTTTCATTGAGTCGGTTTTCCCACTCTTTTCCCCGTCTTGAATGACATTCTTGGAAATTTGGTTGGATGTCAGGAGGGGGGTCAGTGGCTTTATCATAGCACAGTGTCCGGTCAGTGAGCAAAGCGGATCGCGATAATGCGGTTAATACTCGTCTGCGCATGATCGGATATTAATCCAATTCTCAATCAACGACGAATTAATTTTATCTGGCGCTTTTGATTAGAGGAAAGGTTGTATTTAATACGGCGTTCATAGGGGTTGTTGTTTTTTTTTTTTTTTTTTGCTTTTGCGTGGGAAGAAAATAAGTCAATTAAAAATCAGCGAAAATTGATTTGATTGATGCGCGCGGCAATTTTTATCAGCTGGTTCCATCGTAAATCGTCGTCCTGAAATTCCGCCGCGTCGAATAAGACATTGTGCACACATGTTGAAATTTCGGCAGCGGCAGTTTCATCTTCTTCTTCGCTGCCGTGTAAACGGCGTTTCAAAAAATATCTTCGATTAAAATCTAATGAGTGCAAACCGCTGCGCCACCCAGCGTGAGACGTTGTCATTAGAAAGATGCAAAAGATGTTGCAGTATGTGTGTAACACAGGGAAAAAGTACAGTACTGTACAGTAGTGTAGTGGGTGTATGTTGTGGGTGGCGAGTGGAAGAAAAAAGGGCATCGAACTTTCTCCGTAGCGGTGGCGCTTGCCTGCGGTACGGATCGAGTATATCAATAGACCGTCGGATAGGGCTGTACATAAACGCGGATCAATATTACGTAGGAATAGGATGGATGAAAAGGAAAAATCGTTCACCTACGTCTATTTACAGTTGGAGATATCGTCTACTGCTGCTGATGTTGCCTCTCGCGATATTACAATGTACTTGTGTAGACTGCTGGCCGCCGCCGCCATTCTCCGAGCTGATGCGGCGCATGCGCGAACAGAATGACGAGTGATTCTCAAATGGCAAACACCGTGATGAGACATGTAAAATCCATTTCACAAGTAGATGTGCACATTAGAGATGCACCGCCACCTTTAGCCTATCGGATGAAGTGAAGAGTTTAGAAAGGGGAGAGTGAATTGTGGGGGGGAGGATGAGATGAATGATTTGCCATTTCATTAAAACATTATGCATCTAAATAAATGTCAATAAAAATACGCTGTTTGTGTTTGGAGAGCCATCAAAACGTCAGTCATAGAATGACTAAAACCGGGTGAAAAATCTTCAAAGGGGGGGAAGCTCTCGTTAAGCGCATTAACCTAAGATGAGAGCAATTTACAGTATAGGAAATTTTCTTCCGTACGTATTCTAATGAGCATTGTTATTGAGACGTTTAGGGTTTCGAAATTTTAAGATAGTGTACATGTACAGTATGTGCAGCTTCGATTCACGAGGAATACAATCGTTATCATCTTCAGAGGTTCGAGGGTATCATAAAATAATATATTTACTGTATTCATTAATATTTTAATTTAGAAGTACAGTATTACTAAAATTGATTTTAACTCCCTTCTAAGTATCATAATATTATTGTTTGCAAGTGGGTTTTTGTTTTAATTTATTTTAATTATTTTTCTCTTTATTTTAATTGCTTATTAAGCAATAAAAATATTGACTACCTTTAGGCATAATATATTTTACTTTAATGTAATCGGTAAATATTTCCTTGTTATTTGCCTCATTAATCTGCTAATGAAACGAGTATTTAGTTTTCCGTTTCACAGCCAAGAATATTATTATTAGTTTATTAATAATGAAAATGACGTCGTGTGGTTGTGACGCGATCCAGAAGAGTGTATTTATTTGTTGTTTATCTGAAGGCACTTAGGATTGTTTTTTTTTTCTTTCGTTCTTTCTTTCTTTTCTATCCCCGGTGTCAATTCTCGGCTGTTGGTTTTGCAGACGTTGTCATTTGACTGGTAATTGCGTCGGCTTATTTATTTTTTTATTGAATAACCCGATTACGTTGATGTGTTTTGGGTATTGCGTTCGGCCGTTTCCTCGTCTATTAGCGACTTCATATCGCGTGCGCTGAATCTTAATCACGAGCGCTTCTTTTGTTCTTGACACACGTGACGTCACAAACGCATTCATCTTCAGCTTAAGCGAGATTGCTTTTTATATATTGACAGTTGTTTCTTCTATATTTTTATTTTGAATATACTCGTTCTACATTTCAATAATACTACAGTAATCATTTTTATGGCTCTATTATAAAAGAGAATCGATTTTTACATTTTTTTTTTTTTTTAATGTAATTGACATGTGTTCCAAAATTTACACACAAAATAAATGACGTCAAGACGTGTTAAACATTGATTTCCACGAAAAAAGATATTTTCTCTCTTCTTAATTTTTCCATATAATTTCTAGCTTAATTTAGAATATTAAAATAAAGACATAGGAGTGTAGAAACGGAGAACTAACTAATAAAAAAATAATTTGCCATGTTAAACCAACCCTGAAATTCCGAAGAATTTCAGTAATACATAAATCACTCGGACAATGTCATCAGTTTTTAATACCAATGATTTATTTGAAGAAATTGGTGCTTAATCTATGTAAATGTAAAGAATTTGAGGTTAAATTAGCGAAATTATTTTTGAAGATGTAAATTTTTTGATATCTTATTTTATGAAATCTTATTAATTGCATAATTATTAAGCTTACCTGTATTTCATTTTAATCAGTGCTATTATAGTAAAACGGAATTCGAGTTGTTTATTATTATCATTTTATTTTTTTTTTTTTGAGTGGAAATAATTATGTCGGTATGAAAAAAAAATTCGAAGTTTTCACAAAAATTCGCTTTAAAAAACGTTTTTTGGACAAGTGTTTAAATTTACATAAGTTCGTATTATAATAATAATACGAGTGGTACGCATTTGCTGAAGTTGATGGATTATGGTTGAAGTTCGAGGTTCTTAGCCCAGGTTTTTCTCCATTGTCTGTTTACATCACTTACAGCTGTAGTCCATATTTTTATGGTTGTTTGTGAATTGTGAATAAAAATAGAAATCATAAACGAAAATCTTTGAAATTTTTGATCCTTTCACTTACTTTTAATCCCACGATATACTTTTTTAGTGAACATTTTACGACATTATTAGAATGAAATATACGATCTAATTTGAAATGGAAGAGGAATAAGTTAATTTTATTTTTTCTCAAAATTACACGAAATATTAAATTTCATTGATAACAAAACTTAACGAGTTTAAAAGGGCAGTAACAATAATTCATATTACTTAAAATGGTTTAGCAGTACGAGATCGGTGTATTACGATGATTTAATAAAACTGGATTAGTGGGTGGCAAAGAAATATTATTTTTCGAAATATAATTATTATTTTTTTTTTTTTAAATTCATAATGTTGGTTGAGTAAAAAGTCGTTAATGTAACACTTAAGTGAAAAGAGAAGGGTAGGTTGGGTTGGGGGAGGGAGCGTTCGTTTTCAGAGCGTGGTTTTTACCGCATTTATCGATTATCATTAAAAATTGTCGCTTAACGTAATGTTCCAAACCATTTGTTTGCTTTATTTACTTTGTCTTTGTGTGCGAACACCCTGTATACACACCGCTTTGTTGATTTATTACACGTATTGGTCCGCCCGTGTCATGTTCAGTCACAAATCAATAGACTAAATGACGAAACATTACGTTTCATTTGTCTCTCTATTTGTCCACGCACTCATTTAGCCACAATTTTTGGTCGTCTGCTCAAATTATTTCAACATTTGATATTTCAGTTTTTCCGATGGCTTAAGACAGTTAATCGATGAGAGAAATTATTATTCGTCGTCAAACGCGCGACGTGTGGTGTACGCATGCGTGCCGAGTTTTCACGTACGTAGATGCACATGGTAGTTGAACGACGGCTAATTACAGGGGCAAGTAATTAAGCGAGGAATCTTCTATTTGCCAGTCATAATATTTAGTGGAACGGTCGAAAGTTCAGCTAATGTCGCAGCGCCATCTACCGCACTTTTTCTATCATTTTTGGCGCCAAATCAAAAAAATAAAATAAAATAAAATAAAATAAAATTGTAATAAGCCAGGCAGGTGAATGCGCCGGGAGGGTGGTTGTGGTGCGCAGGGGCAGGACGGATGTAGGGAGTAGGTACACATGCGCGCACTGGCAAAGATGGATTCGCGGCAGGAAATTAGTATCGATCCATCGATTTGCCGGCGCATGCTCAGCTTTTACATACCTATTTAACTCTCATTATCTACAGCGTCAAATTCGCATAAAATTAGAAACGATGGATTTGCGCACGTCTGCTAAAAACGTGTAAATTTTCACGATTTCATCAATTTACTAAATTTGGTTGGCCAGCTTTGCTGATGATTTTTTTTTTCTTTTTTGTGTGAAAAATTAATCCGGAAATTAACTTTGAAAAATGAGATAAAAGGGGGAAATAAAATGTTTTTAGCAAAGTGTTGGGATTGCGAAATGTAGTAGCTAGCTGCATTTGTCAGCGTCACACCCAAGAGCAATAAATCTGGATGATTTTTTGAGCAACCGTAGCTAGCTGGCACTACACAGATATACGGTAACGATACTGTACAGTATTTCGAAAAGGCTAATTTTTTTTTATTTTAACTTTAAGTTTGGGCGGTTAATTTTAAATTCAACGAAATGTTTTGAAAACTTGAAGCGTTAACTGATAAGCCGGATGCTCAAAATTGAAGAAAATAAGAATAGCTTTCAAAAAAAAAAGGGCATCAAGCTTAAATAAATACTCTACTGTAAATGGTTAAATTTAAATTTGAAGATTTAAACAGTAAATGCAAAGTATACAGTATTATTTAATGTAGGGACGATATACAATTAAAATTATAATAATAGTTTTGAGGAATAAATCGTGACGTTATAACCAATGAAATCTCAGCGTTATACCAAATATGGTTTGGTTTTTGCTGTCTTATCCTGACCGACCTATATTTTGATTAGTAATTAATCACAATTATTACGTTATAAGGAAATTCACTCAATAATACAAAAGCTGAATGTATTAAGGGCGTTCAATGTTTTAGATATTATTTTTAAAAAATAATTTATTTTTATTGAAAGTTTTAGCTAGAGCCTATTTATTTAAATTCTCATCTTTGTCGCTATATAAATATTTTACTTTCTAAAGTATGAAAGATGACATTATGCACATAAGAATATCATGAATATGTGCTGTTAAAATTTATGACGTCATGTTTATTATTTTTTTGAGCGCCTGTAATAATGACAATGAAACAATGTTTTTGGCTCAAGTTCAAGCTTTCAATCAAGCAAAAATTTAGTGAATGGAAAGCCAGTCAGCCTGCGACTAATTCCGCACCGTAAAAATTCAAGCAAAATTATTAAGTGACATTGAAATCGAGAGCGAAAAGCGTAAAAAGTGCCGGCCAGCGCCCGGAAGTACTGTAGGTTGTTTTTGATAGCCAAAAGCGAACGTTTTCTATCGTGAACCCGATCGGTCCGAGCTGAGACGGATAAAAGGCGAAACGATTTTAATAATGACCACATCGATATCTAACGTTGTCGTAACGTTTTATGACAGCTCTTCACGTTACGACGTTTTTCCATTTTTATTGTATCAGCGAATTTACCGCTGACGCTCGGCGGCCTACTTTATCCGCTGACGTCACAATCGAACTGACAACTCTCATTACCTTTGCTTTAGCGCTCGCTGGCTTTAAGTTGACTGGCGACAATTCAGTTTTTACATGCGCCTACCCTATGCAAATACCGACTGACGGTGACTTCCAACACGCACGTGCAAATTTAATGCGCACACTTGCCGCTGGTACTGTACTTAAATAATTGATCATACAGGGTGGTCGAAGATTGTGGCACCGTTAACACGCTGCTATTCTTTTAATAGGAAATAATCGTTTGTGAAGAAAATAGTATCTTTTTCGGTTCGAGGTATATGTGTCAAGTATGTACTGAGGTTTATGCGCAGTGCATAGATTTTTAGAATGATATTTATCTTATCTTTTTTATTTTTTGGAATACATGTACAGTGCATTGTTCATTGTAATTTCTTGTTATTGACAGATATTTTCTTGGAAAATGCTGCATATTAAGGAGAGCCTTAAATTTTGTGCAAATTCAAATCAACTTCTGTTCATGTTGGTAAAATAAAATAATTTGCGTATAGCTATTGAATTACAGCAATTCCCAAAGTTTAAATTTAGATAAAGAAATCATTAAATATTTAGCCGAAATTCATATTCGAAATGATAGTTTATTAAATTTGCGAGAGGTTTGAAAAGAGAGAGTGCAACGTTTCACTTGTTGAGTTGATAACGCGATGAGCGTAATTTTATTATAACAGTAAGCAATTAATAGCGTTTTAATCGAATTGAAATAGTGTTTAGCGAGTGCAGCGTTTGATGGTTAATTAGATTTTGAGCGTTGAATTTAAATGGGAAATAATTAATTACTACGTCACGCGGATGACGTAAGTTGACGGGTGTGGCTGCGGAGGCGCTGCTCTCGCTGTGGCCCCCACGTCAGGGAATGGAGGTGAGCAGGATGAGGAGGGGGGGAAGCGACCCGGTGTAATCGATATATTGATTGAGTTGAGGGGGGAGGAGTTGGATTGAGTTATTAAATAATACACTAGATGTAACACGATTGGATGATCGACGTGACGCTTAATCGTGTTTTATTTCCTTTTCACGTGCATATGCAGTGTAGTTGGGTTCACTTTTAGATTTTTAGTCGAGTTTATGTTGTTTTCACTCTGAAAACGTTGTTGTTATTATCGGTCAAATATTTGTGTTGTGTCCAGACACAATTAGAGGATTTAACCGGATATCCGTCAGCTTTCGCTTTCGCGTCAATTCACGCGCTGCTGGCTTTATTTATTTATTTTTATTAGAACAATGCGGGTCTTTTTTTTTTTTTTTTTTTCTTCAACTAAGTTTTACCACATCAGCTTCAGTCCAACGTTGACTTTTGCCGCACTAAGCAATTTTGTTTAGCATTTCCGGTTTGACGCTGGGAATGACGTCAAAGATTAAATAATGTGCAGTATCGTTACAGGCGTTTGCTTTGACGTGGAATAAATGATGAGCTTTTTCAAAGCTCTGTTTTTATATTGATTAGTGATTATGAATGATGCTTTTATTACTCGAAGCCAGTCAATAAAATCACTTGATAAATTAACTCGTAAAAATTGATTGTGAAGATAAATATCAGCTGATAACACCGTATGTTGAGGAGTTTTAAGGTGGTTGAACATCAATCAATAACGTTAATCAAACTTATAAATCCTTAGAATTTATGCATTGGGGTTTTTTTTTTTATTGTTTTGTTTATTTAATTAATTTGCACGAATTAAATTTTTGAGTGTTTATTTATATTAGAATTTAATTCTCTGTTTAATGATTACTTGTTATATTCGATATTGAACTAAAATTTTAAATTTTATTGACGTCGCACTACCGGTAAATTTTCTATTTTTGTTGGAGTTGATTTAAAATATTACTAGTTTCCCTATAGGCCGGTTTAGACGGGGCGAGTAAACGGGCGAGTCGAGTAGCCGTGCCGAGAAATCAAGGTTATTCGACTCATGTAAACGATTTGGCGAGTGGC